>JBAJHY010000024.1:15419883-15430228 GCA_037177095.1 Craterocephalus marjoriae | reverse complement strand
TGGATGATGGATGGATGGATGGATGGATGATGGATGGATGATGGATGGATGGATGGATGATGGATGGATGGATGATGAATGGATGATGGATGGATGGATGGATGATGGATGGATGGATGATGGATGGATGGTTCTGGCTCCAGCACGTGATGCTGCCTCATGTGTTGATCACATGACGATCCTTCTCCTCCAGCATTTTCTCCAGTTTCAGCCGTATCCCTCCGCCTCCTCTCCACATGATATAGTCCCAGCATGTTGTCATGCTATTATACGCTGTTAGTGAACGAAGTCCTAACGAAGTCGTAGCACCCTGTCCAGTCTACAGCATGACGGTGCCGCGTGATGGCTGTTATCAGTGATGTGTAACCACATAAAGTCTAATGTGACTGAATAGTTTAAGGGTCTGGTGTGGAAGGCTGACAGGGTGCTGATGCTGACAGAGGGACTACGGAGGCAGACTACAGCCCGACCATGCCGATCACGCTGCAGTCAGAGACGTAGCAGTCACAGATGTAGCAGTCACAGACGTAGCGGTCAGAGACGTAGCGGTCAGAGACGTAGCAGTCACAGACGTAGCAGTCACAGACGTAGCGGTCACAGACGTAGCGGTCACAGACGTAGCGGTCACAGACGTAGCGGTCAGAGACGTAGCAGTCACAGATGTAGCAGTCACAGACGTAGCAGTCACAGACGTAGCGGTCACAGACGTAGCGGTCAGAGACGTAGCAGTCACAGATGTAGCAGTCACAGACGTAGCGGTCAGAGACGTAGCAGTCACAGACGTAGCAGTCACAGACGTAGCGGTCAGAGACGTAGCAGTCAGAGACGTAGCAGTCACAGATGTAGCGGTCACAGACGTAGCGGTCAGAGACGTAGCGGTCACAGACGTAGCGGTCAGAGACGTAGCGGTCAGAGACATAGCGGTCAGAGACGTAGCAGTCAGAGACGTAGCAGTCACAGACGTAGCGGTCACAGACGTAGCGGTCAGAGACGTAGCGGTCAGAGATGTAGCAGTCAGAGATGTAGCAGTCAGAGACGTAGCAGTCAGAGACGTAGCAGTCACAGACGTAGCAGTCACAGACGTAGCGGTCACAGACGTAGCAGTCAGAGATGTAGCACGGCATGTTTTCACGCCTCCATCCTACCTGTCTGCTCTATCTGCCCATCGCTGTATTTGTGTATATATACATATGTAAATGTGCAGGCAGATAGATGAGCTGCTGTAACAGGAACAAAGAGTCAGTCTGTGACGAGGCGAGGGAGGCCAAGGCGGAACAGACACGGGGGGGGGGCGGGGTCCGGCACCGGGTCCGGCACGGTGCACAGAGTCCGGTGATGGAAACTGTTTCATGTGAGTGCAACACCAGGAAGTGGTGTCAGTAAGAGCAGAATCTGCGGTGTGAACAAACTTCCTCTCCTCTCCTCTGAAGCTGCTTCCCTCTTCGACGTCTCTGCTGGACAACTCCACTCGATGGAAACGCTCCTTTTAAAAGAAGCTCCTGTGAGTGAAGAGCAGACATGGCTTTCCCTGGTAGCTGGAACGAAGGTCAGCATGAGAGCGACTGGCCCGGTTTGGGACAAATGTTATGGATCTGTGTGGCAGCAGGGCAAAAACTTTTCCACCAGCCGCTCAGAATCGAACTTTCTCCTCAAGCAAGAAACAAAAACATGAAGGCGGGAGCAGAAAGTCTGACACGTTATTTATTTGACTATCACTCGATCAAATGATGATATAAGAAATGTATCTCGACATCAGCACACAGAAAGCTTCACAGCACCGTGCACATCACGTGGACGCGTCAGATGCAAAGCCTGCTGCCACCACCAAACCTCATCCATCATAAAAATAAACCTCACTTTAAACAACTCCCTGATAAACCATGTTTTCTATTCTGATTCTCGAGATCTGTGTGAGCTGTGCAGACGCTGAGTGATGAGGAAAGCCCTCCTCATCACGGAGGACCCCTCTCACCCCCTCCACCACTCCTTCATGCTGCTGCCATCAGGCAAACGCTGCAGAGTCCCACCGGCCAAGAAATCCTTCATCCCCTCTGCAACAGCTGCTCTAAATAACAAAAAATAGGGTGTTTTACGTTTCATTAGTTTCTGATTTATCACGTTGTGTTCTTAGTGTTTTTAGTCAGGTATGTGTTTTTTTATTTATTTCATATGAAATATGTGTTAAAGTGTGAAGGTGACAAAAGAAATTCTCTGTTTTTATGTGAAACAGACAATTAAGTTTTTCATTCATTCATTCATTCATCGACCCAAAGAAAGGATTTAGATGTTCCATAAACCCCTGGATGAAGATTCTGAACTCCAGACCAGTGTTTCAGTAGGAAGATATAAAACAAAGCAAACTATGTGAACTAGGGAGCGGCTAATATCACGATGAGTGTTCATAGATGGAAATGCGTTGGCATCAATATCCGCTCAAACATTCATATGAGCAGAGGTGTCCAGTAGTGAAATACAAATACTTTGTTACATTACTTAAGTACGATTTTGAGTATTTATACTTTACTGGAGTAATTATTTTTCTACTTTCTACTTCTACTTCTTTTTTACCAGTTATCTGTACTTTCTACTAAAATGGCCGAGTACCTCCCATTTTATTCAGATCTATTTTCATACTGGCTTGTTATCATTAAAGCAAACACACACATAAAATAACCCCCTATCTATCCAGATGAAGTGTGTGTGCAGGACAGCGTGATTGTGACTGGATGAGCAGGGAACACATCCAGGCCCAGACCGGCCCACCAGAGGAGCGCATCATTCCTGAGTGGCCTGACTAGCTTGTCTGTTTGCAGCAGAGCAGAACAGCAGGGAAGGAAATGTAGCGCCTGGAGGCAGAGGAAGGTGGTGGCATCACATCAGCCTGCAACACAAACTCCATAACAGCCCAGCAGACGTAGCGACACATGCAGCCGCTACAGAGACGTCGGTGGCAGAGACTGAAGAGCAGGAACCTCGAGCATCCCGCATGTTCAACAGCAACATTTTCATATTGACCTCAGGACAAAAGCTTCACGTGGCGCCGCCTGAGCTTCTTTCCTTACATTACTGCTACTTTTAATCTGCACTTTCACACTTTTACTTGAGTGAAAAGCTTGGCCTGATACTTCAACTTCTGCAGAAGTATTTTAAACCCTGGTATTTATACTTCTACTTGTGAATGAGTGTGAATAGTTACAGAATAGAACAGAAGAGCTTTTATTTCTCACACAAAGCTTCTGCAGCAATGGACAGCCATCTGTCCGATCATCCAATCAGCTCACAGATGTTTCCTCTGTCCACAACATGAGCTCAGAGCTTCACACTCTGAATTAAACGCTGCTGCCCACTCATTAGTGGAGCCTGATGGCTGCAGATTGGGGGGGTAATAATAACTGGAAGGGGCCTGTCCTCCTCTTGCTTTCACTTTTCTCTCTGGGTCTGCCCTCCTCTTCCACCCTGCTGGGCTTATCAGCGGCTCTGCTCAGCGTCCCGCTGTCATGTCTTCATGTGATTTATGTCACGCACTGTGAAGTGGACTTATCTCCCTCCTCCGCCGCCCTCGGAGGCTCGGCTCAGCCAGCGCGGCTCCTCCAGCAGGGGCAGGGAGGGTGGGGGCGGCTTCTACCTGTCCTGTAAAGGATGAGCTTCGCCCAGAGCTGCACATCCACAGGATCACAAGGAAACGCAGATAATCGCCGTCAGTCGTTGGCTGGTGTCGTCACGGTGCACATCTTTGTACCTGGTTTGGGATTTTTATGTTTTTGGTTATAATGCTTAGCACCTGCCTGTCTTGCTGTGTTGGGAGCGCCTTCCTGCACAGAATAATGAGTTTTCTCCAGATAAACCGACTCCCACACATAAAGGAACACAAGTCTTTCATTAGATGGCTGTGGCTCCGGTGCGAGCAGAGAGTTGTTATTTATGCCGTAGCATACGACACCAGGGATGTGCTGACGTTGCATGATGCACCTCCTTTCTTTTAGAAATATTTCTATTTATTTTTCTGGATAAACATGAAACAAGCAAACACACCAGAAACGAGGGATGAAACAACACAACACGTTTGGGGCCATCGAACGTCCAATCAGAATAACGATGTGTCCTCAGCTGATCCCATCGGCCTGGGCTGGAAAGAATCCGATCTGATGGAGAGGGTTTAACCCTTTCCACGATCGGATCACCAGGAAATACGAAGCATGTAAACACTCATGTCTATGGGTGGATGTCGGTTCTGAGCATGCTTGAACTGCATGACGGCAGATCCTCCTCCCACACTGAGCTCGTACTGCAACCGTTGTTATTCCCACCTCCAAACACGTATTTTTGAAACCAAGTAAATTAATGAGTTATTGAAATATATTAAAACTTATCCTTGGTAAAAAGAAAACAGAGCTAATAATTATTGCTGTACGCTGTCGGTTCTGGTCCGTCAGAGCTGCTGGCGCTCCTGTAGTTCACCTGGATTTTTTTGGACCATTTTATTAATGAAATGCGTGAGAAGCAGATGATGTGTCCCTGCTAAAAGCAAACAAAGTAAGGCCACATGTTTGCTTAGTCCTCCATCACAAGTCTGCAGATCTGGCAGGTTCTTTGCGTGCATCAGGATCTGACACAGCTGGCACGCCTCATCCCATCACCTCCTCAGTATTTCAGCCCCGGCCCGATCACCAGTCTCCGCTGGGTCGTTTCTGCATCATCTCATCGGTCTGCTGAGTTCCTGCTTCACCGGCCAGTCCGCCCGTTCAGCCTGATGTCACCTTTTACATTTTTACCATAAACTGTTTAAACTCTGCCTTTGGGTCCTTTAAACATGTAACACAACACATTCATGCATTTGTTTTGGTTTGATCTGTTTTCTATATTTTATTGTGAATAACATATTTGTCTATGAGATTTGTGAGTTTATTTGCATGTTGCACAACATCCAGACCATTACAGCGTAGATTAGGATGAAAACGTGGGAATTCAGGAAGTCCCAGTGGAAAATCTACAAGCATAGTTTTTGTAGATTCATTGACATCATTTTTCAACTGGTTGCAGTTCATCATTTCTGCCACTAGAGGTCACTCCATCTGGTACGTCATGCTATTTGTAGGCTTTCATAAATCTTTATATATCTGAAGTTTCTTTTTCCCCCTCTTCCTCTGCTGTCTCCCTCCTCGCCGGCAACTTTCCAGAGGTCGTATATGAGGCTTGTTCGGGATGAACTGCTCCTTCCCTGGGAAGCGACACAGCAGGAGGCAGAGACAAATGCCTGCAGTCAAGTCGGGCAGTTTCCTGCAGCTCAGTCTGCAAAGGAAGTCACAAAAAAGCTCATATCCTGATGCTAATTTAATATAAATTTGTCTGACCTATACATCACTTTCTATGGATTCAACAGTTGTTAACGCTGTGAAGAGGCAACCTGTTAAAAGACTGAGCTGGGCTCTGGGATCTCTGCTTGTTAAGCCTGAATTTACACAAATTTCGCAGCTAAATCAGTTTTTTTATAGAAGAAACTGAGCTGAATAGAAGAAAAACTGGACTTGAAATGTTTTAAATCACCAAATAGAGGTGTGATGTCGTACGCTGATAAATTACATGTGTGATAGGACAGTTATCTGTAAGCTGATGCATTCAGTCTCTCTGATCAAATGTCTGATCAGATCGTGAGGTTGTCTGAAATCAGCTGTTGCACCTTCATTGCATTTGCATGAGCAAAGATCATGTGACCACTCTGCAAAGGCCCGGCTCGTTTCAAACCGTCTGTTCAGGTTTGGCCACACCTGCATGTCTGTCAGTGTTCTGACCTCCTTGCTGCCTCTCGGGCTGCAAACAAAGCCGTGCGCTGTACGACCCGAGCATGGCTCATACCGACTCCACTTACTCTCCACATATTTATTATCTTGTGCTGTTTCGCCTGCTTCATTGAAGACCGCCACCAAGAGAAGGTCATTTTCAGCAGAGGGATTAAATGAGCCTTTGCTGACAATGATGAAAATCTCAGCTAAATCTCTCATTACAGGAAGCACCAGAGCAGTGGGCTAGCTCGGCTCTCACAGCCATAGCGTTCTGCTCGGCCGACCCGCAGCTGACTTTGGACAACATAAAAGACAATCCTTGAGTCTCTCTACCTTACAATCCTTCCTGCCGTAATCTTTCTGCTCTGGCACGCACATTGTCGTCTGGAAGGTTAAGTCTGGGAAGAATAACAGCACCTGACTGCCGTCGCACCCCAGGACTTCAGCAGTAAAGTCAGCGGCAAAGCATCAGCAGGGTCATGTGATGCAGGACAGCAGGAGGACGTTTAGTATGTCCACAACTTTATGCAGAGGTTTCTGTGTGTGAGGAGCACGCTGTACGAGTCGTCCGGTCTCTGTGGGAATCGGTTTGGTGGACCAGGACTGAGGGGATCCGGTTTGGTGGACCAGGACTCTGCTTTGTGCAGATGATGTGGTTCTGGTGGGTCCATCGGGACGTGATCTCCAGCTCTCGGAGAGATTCTCAGCCGAGTGTGAAGGGGTCAGGATGAGAATCAGCACCTCCAGATCCCAGACGGTGGTCCTCAGTGTCCTCTCTGGGTCGGGAAGAAGGTCCCGTCCCAACTGGAGGAGTCCAAGAATATCAGGGTCTTGTTCAGGAGTGAGGAGTCTCCAGGATGATGTGGACCCTGCATCGGTCTGTGGTTCTGGGTCTACCGGTCTATGTTCCCACCCACACCATGATCACCAGCTGTGGGTAGAGACCCAGAGAGCCAGAAACTAATCCCAGGGTGTGTGGACTCTCCCTTAGAGAGAGGGGGAGGTTCAGCCAACCAGGGGGGCTCAGAGTGGACCTGGTCCTCTTCATCCAGAGGAGCCAGATGAGGTGGCCCTGCTTCCTGGATGCCCCCGTGGTGAGGTGTCCCACAGGGAGGAGACCCGGGGTGGGCCCAGGACACGCTGGAGGGATTACATCTCGTGGCTGGCCCGGGAGCACCTTCGGCCGAGGCGGAGGAAGTCTGGGCGTCCCTGCTCAGGCTGCAGGTCCTGCGATTCGCGCCCTGATAAGCGGAGGAGAAAGGATGGATGCTCCCTGGCTTGACCTCGCTCTGGGTCTCATCAGGGCTCTCCTGGCCTGAGACGAGGAGGCAGGGGGGCACTATCGCTTCACCCTGGAGGAAATGAAGAAGCGAAGGTACCCCGGCCCCGCTGACCTCTGTCCCCTTACACTGTCACTGCGAATGACCTCCGAGAAGCTGCCTGAGGCCCGCAGGTCTGTCAGAGAGGCCCCTCTGCTTCATTTAAAGCATAAAGCCGCTTTCAGAGGGACGATGAGAGGACTGAGCCTGCTGCCCATCAAAGTCAACATTTCCTCTCTCAGTTTGACAAAGTAACACCTGAGATTCAGAGCAGACCCTTTTCAAGCAATCAGGTATTTAAATGGTCTGAAGTGTCTGCTCTGTGGTCTGCACGATGGCAGAGACAGTAAACAGAATTATTCCTGGATTATCTGTCCTTCTGCTTTCTGATGGAAGTGGATAAAACCTGCTTTCTAACCAGTAACTGATGCTGACGAGTTTTATTGGCTGCAGCTGTTGTTGACTGATTAGCGCACACGAACGTCAGAAGAACAATAACCGGCTGAATCCGGGGATGAATAACGAATATACATTTTATTCTGTTCTGACTTGGTTTAATACAAACTGTTTTAATAATTGTTTACATCATTTCTAAATCAAGAGATTTAAGTGTTTTTGTTTTATTGCGGTCTCTTCAGATCTGCTGAATGTATTTTGTAGTTTTTATATGTGATTTAAAATGACTGAGTAGGAATGTGATAGTTTTATTGATGACCTGACTACGCAGTCTGTGCTCTGGCTTTTTGCTCCGTGTGGTGGCCTCCATTATCGACCTTTCGGCCGCGTTGTGGCTTTGTAGTTTACAGGAAGTATGTGCGCATACGTAGCAGAACCTTGGCGTGCACAGCGAGTAAATCCCAGCCTTACATGTACAGTAGGGACACGTTTACACCACAAACATATGTATGGTATCTGGTAGGTCGTGGTTCAAAGTTTAGTATCTAGTGGGACAGTTTTGGCCCCCAGGCCGCATGTTTGACACCGTCTGCACCCTGTGACCCCCTCAGACACCCTCTGATGTTGTGGTGAACAAGCCGGATGAAGGGGGAAGACTTCTGATAAATGACACAGATGTTCTTCTTTCCTTTGGTTTTTAAATTTGCCTCCTGAATTCAAACTGGGAGCTGGTTCCATAAAACAGATATGATAGACTCTGGACCCACCGTAGACCTGCAGTCTGAGACTCTGGACCCACCGTAGACCTGCAGTCTGAGACTCTGGACCCACCGTAGACCTGCAGAGAGACTCTGGACCCACCGTAGACCTGCAGAGAGACTCTGGACCCACCGTAGACCTGCAGTCTGAGACTCTGGACCCACCGTAGACCTGCGGTCTGAGACTCTGGACCCACCGTAGACCTGCGGTCTGAGACTCTGGCCCCTCCGTAGACCTGCGGTCTGAGATCCTGGACCCACCGTAGACCTGCTGTGCAGTCTGAGACTCTGGACCCGCCGTAGACCTGCAGTCTGAAACTCTGGACCCACCGTAGACCTGCAGAGAGACTCTGGACCCACCGTAGACCTGCAGAGAGACTCTGGACCTGCCGTAGACCTGCAGAGAGACTCTGGACCCACCGTAGACCTGCAGAGAGACTTTGGACCCACCGTAGACCTGCGGTCTGAGACTCTGGACCCGCCGTAGACCTGCAGAGAGACTCTGGACCCACCGTAGACCTGCATAGAGACTTTGGACCCACCCTGGGACCAGAACTAGACCTCAAAGTGTCAGACACGGCCTTCTACAGCTCCATGATCTGCAATTCCAGTATATGTTCCCATTTCAGGTAGAGGTCGTTTCAAGTTTAGAGGCTGCGGCAGAGCGGAGACGGGTAAACCGGGACGCTCCGGGTCTGGCTGGGATGGAGCTGCAGTCATTAGTTTGAACGTTCTGAATCAGGTTAAGTAAATATATTTTCAAAAGTTCCTGTTTGACTCCTTTGGGTAAAGGTGGTACAAACGGAGCCAACGGTCATGTTGAATGTGTCCCTGAGTAAACATGGAGTCATTAGCTGTTTCCTCCTGCGTCGCTCTGCACAGCCATGGCCACTTGACCCTCATAAAGATGATGAACAGTGTGTCCAAAGGTCCTTACTCACCTCAGCCCTCAGAAAGCTGGAGAAGCTGGACTTTAACCTCGCGGGGCATCCTTTACTGTTTACTCACCTCAGCTCCCTTTTGTTGCCTTTGTGAACATCTGTTTCTAGCTCTTTTAGCCTCTCAGTGGACTGTTTATCTCATGTCACCTCTTTAACAGCAGGTTTTTATCTCCGCTATGCCTTTAAAAGACTGAACGCGACTGCCCTTGAAACATATCTGCACTGTGCTCCTCATTGACTCATCCTAACCTCCTGAAGACATCTTTGAGCGGGCCTTGCATTCTTTCTGTAATTGTACTTATAGTATTGTGCCGGCTTTGTGGCTCTCCACTGGATAACACAACCTCCAGGCTTCTGTCCAAGATGCTCCCATTGAGTAGCAATCATCTGGCAGAAAGTGAATTCGGCTTTTCTGGAGGAAATCATTAAAAAGAAGGCAAAAAAAAAATGCACCCTCCAAGTAGCCAGGCCTTGGATATCTTTTGGACTGAGGCATCTGCACAGGCGCCTGATTAAAAAGGAAGCATGGGCATTAATTGGCCAGCTGATGTTAGGTTGTCAGCAGAAGCTGATGGCTCATTATGCTGCTGGAGCAGAATAGCAGGATGAGCGATGAGTGCACCTCCCCCTTCCCCCCCTCGCACTTTCTATTTTGGCCAACCTTAAAAACCACACACACTCTGTAATTTTAGCATCAACACATCACTCAAAGCAGCTCTGGTATTAGATAAATTAAAATCTGTCATTCCTGTGGATGCAAGCTCGGCCGGCTCTGAGCTCCAGTGATGGGTACGACCGTGCGCGTGTGTTCGTTTGTTTGCGAAAGCTGGGATTCACGGGGACAGTTTGCTTGGCTAATAGGGTTGGCGGGCAGAGCAGTGCTCTCTCAGGCGAACAGCTAATTAGCAGAAGCAGATGAGAGCATGGTGTGTGTGTGCATCCGGGATCCAAAGACATGCTGCTCGACCAACCAGGATGGCGCCATTCCTCTTCCGCCCAATCAGAAGCCCGGAGGCGATAACTCCCTTCCTTGTTTAGTGTCCACCCAGCCAATCGATGGGACTTTAAAGGGACTATACCCAATTTCACGTCCGGCTAGCTTAGTTAGCGATAGCGGCTATTTTTTTTTTAGCTTTTGTGTGACGCTTTTT
>JBAJHY010000024.1:13724773-13735964 GCA_037177095.1 Craterocephalus marjoriae | reverse complement strand
AGCTTTTCTGTAATTCTGATCATTATCAATACTGAGGCACAGAAGGAAAAAAAAATCAGCTGCTTTGCTGAAGAGTAGCGGTGCAGAGCTGACACGAGTTTTGCCTCAAGGGTTTAAATCTCACACGTCCCGCCTGAAACATCTTGATAAAAATCAAAGGTTTTACTTTAAATAAACAACTCTGGGTTGTGCAGGGATGCTTTCATTACTCACTCGGGAATTCACCTATATATATATATATTTCCCCCCCAGTTTCCTTTTTGCTTAATTTGTTAGAAAATAAAAAGCAGCTGCCACCTTCGCCGCCAACCAGTCATTTCCAAGGTCTGGCGTAATGGCACATTTATTTTGTGCTCAAGGTAAAAGATAAATACATTTCACAGTTATTTCTGATTTTCAGCTTTTGCGTTGTGCTCAAGTTAAAGTAAGACACTGCACTGTCATTATTGGCATCCATGTGCTGGATAATGTAGAAACAAGCTTGTTCATAATGTTCAAGTCAAGCTCATTTACATACACTTCATTTGTCATTGCCAAGCTCCCGCTCTGGCCTTGTGTGCCTCTAAATTCAGCTGTCAGCCCTCAAAACGAGTTCTTTTCTCTCTGAGTCATGGCTTTTACTTCCAGATGTGAGCTGTACTTGTGGGTTTATTTTCTGTTTTTTCTGAGCCCGGTGGGAGGAGCTGGGATTGGTGGAAAATTCCATGTGTTCAATTCCTATTGGTGGAAGTCCACTATAAGAGGCTTGAACTGTTTTAATCTGTTTGACTCCCTGACAAAGGCCAGTGTGGCTGAAACGCGTAAGAGCTTTTAATAAGTAATCAGGACTATGCCAATTCAGTAAAGGCATTTTTAAAAATTCATCTGGAGAGTGCCTTGGAGTTCTTTTCTATATGACCGTGACTCCACCCTGTCCAAAGAGCATCCCAGTCACTAAAGGAGTATCCACGAAGCGCTCCTACAAACAATTGTTTGAATCTTTAGGGTATGCTGGAAAACTCTGCACACACTGGGTGCAACAGAGGACAGCAGCTTAAGACTACTAACAGGCCTCCTCTTGAAAGTTATATATTTTCTCCTTTTCCTCAAACAAAGAATTGTCCATTCAAATGGCATAATTCTGGTGTATGTCTCTTTTCTTATAATGCTGAATTAAACCAACATGTCTCCTCCTGATGTTTAAAAAGTAACAAAACTTCATTACCCAATTAGACTACCTTAATTTTCGCTGAACTCACTTGATCCAAAAAGGAAAACTTGAACAATATATTTGACAACTATACAGGAATCTGTGAAGTCCAGAAAGACTAAGTATTAAGAGTTTTCTTTGATTGTATTTTCTTAAATTGTTTTCAATTTTAACAAGGTTTGGAAAGAGTACACATTTCTCCCCAAAGTTTAAAACTTGTCCAATCCAAATCCAATCTTATCTGGTATCTTCATATCTAACCAAACACAGGTGTGTCCATGGACTTACAGATATGTATTATTACCATTCTATTAAACTTGTGCATAATAGAATAATAGATTTTCCTTAATTTTCAGTCAACAATTCACCTGATCCAAAAACAAAATCTGGGAAAATGCATATAACTGCACATGACATCACCTCAATGAACATTAAAAGCTTGACCAATCCAGATCCAGTTATTTCTAATAACTTGACAACTAATGAAACACATTTGTGTCTATAACAATTAAGTTTGTCTAATCCAGAACCAGGTGTGTCTGTTCACTTATATGTATTATTACCATTCTATTACACCCCTTAATAGAATTCTAATGGGTATCAGGTGTTCAAAACTGAATGGCAGCTATATAAAGGTGATTTCACAACAGGAACAGGACAAAACGGAGAAACAAAAGAGGAGAGGTAAGCAAATTTCAAGACATATTAGTGGCACTTGGAGAAAAGGTGTTTGTCTACATGTTAGTCACAGTCAGCCGTGGGATTTATTTTTCTATTTTTGTCAAGAGAATGTACAGTATAGGTTATCTTTCCTATGATTTTCTCAGTCAGGCGATAATGCACTCCATTGACCTTTGAGTCACTGCTACATCTCTGACCTCCATGTAGAGCTGTGACTCACATCACATCTTATGCTTTTTCAATACACAAATGAGGAAAAAGTGAGGACATATCTAAAATTATTTCAACAACCTCAAAATTAATCCCTCATAGTATTAAAAATAATTAAATATAATAATTTGGGAGACTTCAAAGATATGCCCGTTCCCTCCTCATTGCATGTTGTGTTTCTTTTCGAGTCAGTATTTCTCTGTTTTCATTTCTATCCCCTTTGCTGCTGGTTTGCCACTGATGCTCCCTTCTCCTTCTGAGCTGCTGCTCTTGAACTATTAAATATTTTGTGCACATGCAGCCCGAATAAAAAAAAAAACAACAACAACAGTATAACAGAGAACTTGTGGCGAGAAGAGGAGACAGAAACGGAGTGGTGTAACGATAGATAAAGTGAAGGAGAGAGAAGAGTTTTGTTGTGTTTCTGAGGTGATGCCCATTTTGGCAAGTCAAACTGCCTTCACTGCTCTGTTCTGCTCTGCTCCGCTCTGCGTGGGTTGTTGCTGTATAAATAACCCTCTCAGAGCAGATCAGAGAGAAAGGGAAAGAGAGAGGATGAGGGAGGCAATAACAGCAGAGGAAGAGATGGAGGGGGAGACAGGGAGGAGAGAGGGGGCACGCATCGGGGAAAGCAAAGAGCGAGATGGAGAAGGAAAAGGAAGGATGGAGAAACAGTTGATCAGAGTGATATTAGATGTTCAAGAGGAAAAGAAAGAAAAGCAAAATGTGTGTGTGGTGGTTGGGTGGGGAGGGGGGTGTTGAGAAGGCTGGTAGAGTAGTTAAACCATATATGGTAACAGTTGACTATGAGGCGATTTGAGAGGATGAGAAAGAAAGAACAAGTGTGACAGAGCGATGGATGTGAGGATGTACAGTATGAACCCTTTTGAGAGAAAGACATAGCGTTGTGTGTTTGTGTGTTTGTGTGTGTGTTAGGTCTAATGAGACGGCCTGTCTTAAGCCGTACTTTTATGACACCATCAACGTTAGTCATGAGGAAGATGATTAATAGTGTAAAGATACTGCAGCAGCTCGTCAGTGCCACACAGAAGATTTCTGATCATTTTTCTTACACACATGATGGTTAACTCTAACACACTGTTTAATTATCGTCAAACATATTCATTTAGAGTGAGACACAAAAGCCTTCACCTGCCTCTACTGTGTTGACTCTCGGATTGCAGGACGGTAAACTTTCCAAAGAGTTGGACTTTGTTCAGCATCATTTTCGCACAAAGCTTGATGAGTTGAAGAGGGAGGAGATGAACAGGCTGCGGATGCTCATCAAAGTAAAGCACGACATCCAGGAAGGGAATGGTGAGTAATTGGCTCCTGTTGCTGCTGCGTCACTCACAGACTTGAAATGTCACAATATCTTCCTCAGCACAAGTCTGCAGTTGGGTAAAGATGCCTTTGTTCATTTCTGCTCAGCTTGAGGAACTGGGGAATAAACCAATGAAGTAATAACTGTCCATTTGATGAAACAGAATACAGTTATTCTTTTTAATTATTGTTATTTAACTCCTTCCCAGAATCGATTTAATTTGAAGGTTGACTAAAAGAAACTGGCAAAGTTAGTTTTCAGTTATCTCTAAAAGAAAAGTAGAAGCTTGAAATGTCACCAAGACTTCAAGAAAGAATTTCAAGGACATTTTTCTTTCACTAACAGAGTATTCATGGCCTAATATCCTTGAATGACAACCACTTGGTTCCTTTGAATGGTATTTAAATTAAGTGAAAGGTCTTCTTCATGGTTAAGTTCCCATAGGACCAGCACACATGACCTGACTCTGGTGCAGTTAAATAAAACCATCATTCTCCTCTAGGTCATGCGCTGGACCATCAGGCCTTGCTGAAACAGTTTGAGCATCTCAACCACATGAATCCAAACACTTTCGAGGTGGAGGACTTGAACCGCCTCATCCAATCGGTAGACATGCACATCACAACCACACAGTTGGAAGTGCAAATGCCCTTGCACCATTTGTGATGACTGTAGAAGTGTGGCTTGTATCCCAGTGCATCATATTCACAGCCACAATCAAAGTGAACATCACTGCGGTTAATATTATAGCTATGTGGTGTTGTTGAGCTTATAGAGGATAAAAAGTGTTGAACTCTGAAAGTTACTTGTTCGCTCTTTTGACATTCTTTGATTGTAGACGTTTAGATAATGGGGACATTCACAGCTTTATGTCATTTGTTGTAGGGGAAGGGCCGACTAGAAGTAAAGTCATAGTTTTTATCTTTTAGTCCTTGAATAGCAACACATTTCCCGTGTAGTAATAATAATGGGGAAGTCGACTCATTGGGTTTAAGCTTCCTACTGGCTTTGAAAGGATCTGCTCATTATAGTTTTAAATAATTGTTGAGCACTCATTACATGTTGCAAGCCTATTAGGGTTGAACTGTTTGAGGAATTGACATCTTACAAGCTTAATGTCAAAGACTCTGAACAACTTTGATATGAATCCATATGATATATGTTTAAAAAAAAGCAGGTGTTATGCAGCCGTAATGACTTTAATTTGCTTTTAATTAACCCCTCAAATCCCAGGTCATGCTTTATGCTGTTTTGAATTAATAGTTTAGGTACAAAAACTACAAGCCTAAGAACATAAGAACATGCACACACACAAGGCACAGAATCTTTTGAATTTCACAAAAGATGAATTTTGTGTACTATTACAATTAAGGGATTTCAGGCAGTGATCTCAATAATCCTTTAACTCTATGTTAATTATTGAGGCCGGGTAAATCTCCCCTCTAGTAGAGCTGATGGTTAGTATGCATTGCAGGGTGGAGGTACAACCAGGCCTACGCTTACAGTTGATGCCTTTTTATTCATGCCAGCAGTGATATGGGCACAGGGATCAGACATTTGCCTGTTGGCACTCAAACCAAGACTATGTCCCTGCTTGCCCTCTATACATCTCAAGGACTTTTCCATTCTGCCTTACAAACACAGACCATGCCTGCAGCACCATTTAGTTACGCTGAAGAGAGCTTATAGTTATTCCTCACCACTCCAGTTACACTTATTGTGATTTGAATTGGTTGTGCTTGTTTACCCAATGGACAGTGTTTCTTTTTCTGCATATTTAGCTGTTTTCTTAGACGGCAGCTTCTAGCCTAAAAGCACACACACAGGCTGTGTCCGAATGTACACACTATTCCTAACCCCTCATTCACTGCATGGGGCTGCACTATATAGCCGACTATATACAGTAGTGCACTGATTCTGCTGACGATTCAGACAGAAAGCTGGCTATTTTCTCCCCACTGCAGAGCTCATGATTGCCAGCTGTCACCAGCCAAATCAATCAAATCAACTATTATGTGAAAATATTTTACTTCCTTATATTGTCTTTTATTCTTTAATTGTTGTAATAAAAAGTCTGTAGCTCTTTTTTTTATCGAGCTTTGATGTTAATGCCTCACATCACTTTATGCAGCATCTTCCATCAGAGAAATGGTACCAGTATTAAATTTTAGCATCTTTTTATTAATACTTATTGAATGGATAATAGCAAAAATCAGAAAATGACAGCAGATAAGAAGACAGAGCCAGGCAAGAAGGAGAAGATGGATGAGGAGAACGGTGAAAACAAAACACTGCATATGTGAATAGAGCTCCTGCCTGGAAATCATTATGGTTTATATTGAACTTTCTTGTGAACATTGATGCTCACTAATTTTCAAGATGCATTGTGGGTAATTTTGAGTGCACTAGTTTTTTCTCTCTGGACATTCAGAAATCCCTAGGAGATGGTGTAACCACTATATAGGGCACTCCTGTATGCAGGGAATAGGGTGCAAATTCAGTCACAGCCATTGTCTCTGTAGGAAACTGATGAAACTAGGGCCACTTCCTGTTCTTTGTCTGATGAAAACCACATGAGGAGATTTCCCTTTCTTCTTCTCCTGTCTACAACACAGCATGTTCATATCCTGAGCTGCTGCCAAACTTTTGCCTGATACAGTATATATATGCAGCTGGTAGGAAGAAATAAAAACACAAAAGTATTAATGTCACTCAGCACATATCTCCTCACTCATACTGCATCCTTGTGTTGTTAGATTATTCACTTCTCTACTGCGTTATGTTGATCACTGCATTGGAGTTTATTTACCAAAAAATGTATTGACCAAGTGATCAGGAGGATTTTATTAAAGTAAAATGCCAACCGTGATGGCTGTTAGCTTCCAATATTAGGCTCAAATTGCAGAGCGAGGTGCTCTTGTTTGACTCATAAACAAATCAATGTGAGGCTCTGGCACCGATTTCTGAGAAGTCACTGTGTTTTATAAGAAGTAAAAGAATTGATAAAGAAAATGAATATGCTTCTGAATGTAGTCAGAAATGTAAGATAGCTTCAATCTGAAATTGCACCAGTTTTAAAAAGGTTACATCAGCTTTAAACAAACCCCTGATGTTAGATCATTTTATTTGGAATCGGTGAATATAGAAGTCTGCATTATCTTTCATCATCAAAGATAACAGACTAAATTGTGCTCTTCTCTATAGTGGTTCTTTCAGTGGTGACTTTTGGTTTACGATTTTGTGAGCTAACTTATTCAGATAAGGGGCTTTAGATTTGCTTTAGATGAAAAAAGGTTTACCATCATTACTGTGTTCAGAAATCTTAATATTTGATTTATTGAGTGAAGTGTTTCTTTTGTAATGAAAAGAATCAATGTTCCTTTTAGAGAAAATCAGTAGTTGGGGCAGGGAAATTGAAAGTGAGGAATGAATAGTGATGGGGAACAAAACTGGGAGAAGCAGCTGGGTGGAAGATTGGATGAACCGAAAACAGGACTGTGTCTTTGCCCTCGGCTCTGTTGGATATGGTAGAACAGAGACTGGGAAGCTTTTGGTATCCACAGGGTGTGTATGTGTGTGTTTGAGAGTGTGTATAAAAACTCAAGATCCTCTTCATCTTCACACCTTGCACTGCTATAATTATGGGTCTTTCTCTCTCTCGCTATCACCCTCCCTCCTTAGCTTCAAACTATGCCAAGGGCTTTTACATTCACAGTTCCCATTCTGCTTCCTACTCTCTGTCACTTTTTCTATCTCCACCCTTCACACCTCCCACCAGCCTCTAATTATCAGATCTAAGTAGGTCCCCAAGAAGAAAAGAAGTCAGGAAAGAGGGGCGAGGAGAGGGAATCAGTGGAAGGGTTGACAAGAGAAATGAGGAGGGTCAGTTCAGTGGTAGATGTGATGAAGCACACATGCTTCTTGTGCACGGATGTAAATGATGAGAAAAACAAGTCAGGAACAAGACTGATGGATAATTTTAAGGAGAGAATTAAAAGAGGCACCACTTTGTTTTTCAAAAGTCCAGGCTTGTACTGTGGTTATGAGTCATGTTCCTCACAGGTATTTTTCTTTCCAGGCCTTTAGTTCAAATCCTTGATTACAACAATATCATTCAGGCTTACATTGCCACGTGCCCTGACAGGCACACTCCAAAGCAAGTACAGTTTAAGTTTGTACCCAACAAAAAATACAGAAGGCAGAAGGAAAAGTAAGAGTTTACTACCGAAGATTTCCACTTTTACTTTTACTCAAAAGGGGCTATCCAGATTTATTCATGTTAGTAAAGGACTTTAAAGATAAAAGAAATTAAAAATTATATTTGAAAAAAATATCACCAATACAAATTTTAAGAAACAAAAGAAAAAATCAGTAAACTATGTTGTCTAAAGGGGGTTGTAGAATAAATTTCAGAGCCTGTTTCTTGTTTTTTTAAAAATCTCCATAAGAAGTAGCCAGTTGAAAGAGTTAAACATTTCAATTCATTAATATACAGTACGACAGATGGCATGTGTTGAATTTAACCTCAGTATAGACGGTGTGCATGCTTGTGACGGTTCATGTGAACATTTAAGCGTCAATTTCAAAATTATAGTTAAACCTGCGGCGATTTAGACAACGTCAAAGCTTCAGATGGGGGAGGTGAGTAAACTGCAGAAGAAGTTGAGACAGATTGAAAATTTGGAAATAAAAATCTGTCTCACTCCTGAGGAGAGATATAAGGTACAGAAACACTTAATTTGACCTTCCCTTTAATGTGGTCTGCGCGCGAGACTGGTAGATCCCAAATGCATGCTCTCCAGGTGAGAGATGTGTTCAGGTGTTGCTTGTTTTGCACACAAGTCCGAAAATAAGAGTCACAGATTTGGCTCATCAACGCGATTTTGTTTTAAATTCGCTTCAAAAGTGTAAAGAAATACTTGTTATAATACTTGGAATAACAGCGTTGGGATCATAAAGGCGATGATTAACATGAATTAATGATAACAGTGCAATGAATAATTTGACAGTTTTTGCCCTCGGGTCTTAGTAGATCAGAGGATCATACGTTGAGAGAAGCATATTAGGGAAAATAATTAATCGGAACTTCAGGAAAGCCTGTGCTTGTTAAAGGGTACAACCTGAATGCTGGTAAAAATGGTGATGCATTAAAACAACGATGTGTCTGCTGAACTCCTGCAGCTGTTAATTGGGAAGAAGATGATGAATATCAATGTGGTTAAAGCTACTGGAAGATTTTCAAAGCTACAAGTTTACTCTGTTTGAACCAACACATTCCACAAACTGACCAAAACACAATATGTCAATAATTTATGGCCTTACTAATTTACTTACTGATTTTAGGGCATAATTAATTGATTATCACAAAAAAATGATAATTTAATTCCAGGATGTTAAACTCATACAGGTTTTAGGTGCTTCCCTGCTCCAACACACCAGATTAAAATGAAATAGATCTTATGCTGTCAACTTCTACACAATGTCTCTTCGATTTCAGACTGAGAAAAACTTGCTTTGAGCCCAATCAATAGTCTTCTCAGTGACTTTTGAGCATTAAGCATTATCGGTTTGCGGTTTCACGTTATATATATAAACAGCTTTGGGAAGATAATTAGTGTCACCCATGCAGGCATTTTCGAGATAATGCTGTATTAAAGCTACATTAGGATCAAGAATATGGTCCTGATGTAGGGCAATATTTAAATACATTACATGCTGCTTTCACTTGCACTTGGGCTTCTGGAGTTTAACCAGGTGAATTTGTTGGAATACTTTTTATTTATTACTGTCAAAATTACTGAAAAATATGGGTGGCAAAATATAAGAGGGACTTTTTAACCGCCGGGACACTTACAAATAGAATACACCTTTTTAATTTTCTATTTTTCTTATAATCTGAATTAATAGAAATGTTGGATGGGATTTAATTGGAGTGGAGATTTATGAATATCAGAGTCAACAAAGCAAAAATATTTAAATTTTAAATGAAACAAATGAATGAAATATAATGGCCAGTAAAAACTTTGCTGTTTTCAATACATTAATGATGGAGTAACTAATTTGTGATATTACACAATGAAAATTAAATATTTCTCATTGCCAAATAAATGCGCTATTCTAAGGAGCATAAATCTATTCACATGTTACTTGTTAGTTATTGTTATGCAGGACCTATAACCCTATGCTTTTATCTATTTATTTGAAACTTTATTTAAAGGGATACCATGTGACTTTTGACCCAAATATCAGGCTAATGTGATTAATAATTGCTGATTTCTGGGGTGAATATACAGTGTTTTGCGGGTGTCGATGCTCCGAGGGGGCTGCCCTCTTCAGAAACCACATCGTAACTTTGCAGGAGAGGATCCGTATCTCATAGGGTCATGTGACCTGCAGCACTTTGCTCTATGGCTCCCCCTCAGAGGGCTCTACTTTATCCTACTTTTTCCTTCGATCTAAAGTTTCTCATGGTTGAACAAAGTGAGAAGCTGAAAAGTGTCAGAGGAGGCAAGAAAGAGAAAGTTACACTGTGTCCCTTTAACCAGGGGTTAAGATTTTAGATCTCTTTTATTACACGAGTGCTCTGGCCAAGACAGGCGGCTACTCTGCACAGCATAGTTCATGCATAAAAATAAAAAACAACTGTATCTGATAAACCCACAGCTAATTAAAACAACACAGAACCATTGTTTGTCTGCAGAACAGTAAAAATAGTGAAGTTTATTCATGAAAAAACAAGGTTCCTTGAGTAGAAAGTTGTATTTTGTTCTTAATTAGCAGCTTATGAGCCGCAGTGGGTGGTTGCTACCTTCGCCACCTTGGCAGCGTCATGCTGAAAAACACAAAATGGGTCATGAGGTGGCGCTGTGAGCATGGGGAGGGATGACTGACCCCTGAGCTGCCTGCAGCTACGAGCTAACAACACTAACCAGGAGCTAACCAGCTGACAGAGGGATTCAGGCTAAAACTAAGACACACCGTTAGCTGACCGTAAACCACAGTTGTGCTGCTCTTATCAAAAGGACATGCTCCAAATTATGACAAATTTCAAGATTAGATAACATCTAAATGAATGCGTTATAAATATACTCACTCCCCCCACAGTTGTCATGAAGGCTCTGTTTCAGCCCCTAGCGGATGAGGGGGCAACGCCATTTTTGGCACTTCCGCATAGGCTTCTCGTTTTTCAGCTGGAGGTGGCCTCTTGGCTGAAATGTATCCGTCCAGTGGAAACATTTAAGACCTATGAGGTTTGGGGCGAGCCATGTCGGTAGAAACTGTGAGGAAAAAAAACAAATTGAACATCTACATCTCTGCTGCTTACATAGATAAATTGTTAAATTAGAGCTTTAGTATTATGGTAATGACAAAATAAATAGATTAACTTTTATTTCTGTATGGAAAGTACTTGACTTTAATGTCTTCAGACAGGAAATAAAGAGACATGTTAAGTCTGAAACAGATGTGTTTGTCAGTTATGTAAGAGATCAACAGTCTGTGTATTTTAGTTAGATACGTGTCGGCTCTCACGACGTGTTTCAAGTTCGTTCAGAGGTTTTCTCTTGATGCCTGAAAATGTCACTAATGATAAAAAGTGCACACAGAAATTTTTCTCACCTTCACCACAAAGTTCCAGAAAGGATGCATAACATAGATGGACAGGGGATTCGAATCCACAGCGCAGTACTGCAAAAAACAAACAAAATTCCATCTGTGAGGATGAACCATATTCAGACACATCAAATGTTTTGTCTTAAAGGCGACAAAGAGAAAAACATTTTTATTTT
>JBAJHY010000024.1:12693094-12704283 GCA_037177095.1 Craterocephalus marjoriae | reverse complement strand
ACCAAATCTGTGACTACGACTGCTCTTCCTACTGAGCTACAGCCACCTACTTTCACTATCAAACATAAGCATGAGCTTTTTTTCCAGCTATTTTTCCAACTATCAGTGCTTATTTTATCTTATTTACCTATCTGTGGAATACTGTTTGCTTCACTTCTATCTTCAATAATTGAATGTGGTTGTTTTGCAGAAAATGCACAGGTAATAGTAATGGGTGACGCCCAGCTGTTTTTCTTTTTGTCTTGTTGTTGTGCTTTTTTGGTGCACGGACATAAACTGACACAGTATTAATTCCAGCTGTGCAGCTGTCCAAATCACTGTTTGTGTCCTGCTTTCTGATTGCATTATAGATGTGCATCCTGTTTTGCTCTTTCTTTACATGTTTTCCTGCTGTTTGTTTTGTTTGTTTTAGGATTTTTTTGTTTTCAGTTCTTTTTTAAGGAATAATCTGCAGCATTCAGGTTCTTCTGATACTTATTGTTATTGTTTGTTGTTCTCCTTGCCACCTTTCGCTACCACCTCCCTAGAATTTCTTGTCCTCTTTCTTTTTAAATTAAATTTAAATTATTTGGTCTTCTTCATTCATTGAGCCTGTCTTGTCTTGGATTTTGGGTTCTCTTTCCTGAATTCAAGAAGCAAGGAAATTGGAAAATTCCTGATAACAACAGAAGTCTGTAGGAAAAAAAACAGTGATATTTGTAAAACATAAAGTTAATTAACAAGCCAATTAAGTCAAAATTAACAGGGAGTTATGTTGATGCCACCACTGGAGCTTCAATACAAATGACATATTTACATCTTCAATACTCGAACCCAGTTTTGTGTAGCTCACACGGTGACGGGAAAAACTCTTAACATTCAAGTTAAAAAGCATTTTCTTGCTGCCACCTGAGGAAGAATTAGATAACGTGTGAATGTGAAAAGCAAACTTGGCTTTGGATGCTAAATGTCAGTAGTTTAGCTGTTTAGCAGTAGTTTAACTTTTTTTATTAAAAGGAAAATGTCAAACTTGAAAAAACCCCAAATTGGAAGAATCTGAGAAACAGCTGGTACCAAATTGTGACATTTTGTTCCATTTTGGAGACGCCACCGTAACTGTCTGAACTAAAACATCTATAATTTTCTTCTGCTTCAGTTTATCAAAGCTGGCCTTTGCAGAGATAATGTTCTCATATTGTACTGCCCAGATAGCAAACTGTGTTTTGGCCTTGACTTCCAGGTGTAGACTAAATGTGGGCGCCGCTGCCAAACCGGGTTTTAGAATATTTTTGTTAATATCTAAAATAGCAGAGGTTCCACACAAAACAATACACAGTTTAATACTCAGAACAAGAGAAAAGAAAAACACAGACCTAACAAAATGATACCCCAAACAACCCCTGCCACCCCCTCAGCGATTTTCAGCCCCGAGCGCTGGATCTGATCGTGATTTAAGTCAGAGGTTCAGGATGCCCGCTCCTTTTCCAGGAAGGAAAGCAGTGGTCGCCAGGTCTTTTCTAATTGCTCAGTTGACAGAATATCTGATCTTTTCCAGGTGAACAGCGTCTCTCAGCTCCATCAGTCATCAGTGTGATCACCTCTTCCCCTTTCCAATAGATGAGAACTAGTTCCTCAGCTGTCATCAGACCATGTGACCAAAGGAGTTTTTAAAGTTCTCAGCAGATCCCAGATTAATAGGACTGGCTCAGGATGTTTCTGTATTTCAAGTATTTTTTAGACTAAACTGAAAATGTCAACCCAGAAGCCGTGCACTTAGGCCCACATGTGCAGTAGATCAGCTGTAGACTCACATCTGTCACACAGGGTCTAAAATAAGATTCAGGTGTTATCAGTAATTAGAAATCCAACACCTCAGATTTAATCTCAAAGCTTTTCAGAACATGCAAAACTCACAAGCAAATTACCATAAGGAAGTCTTCCAGTATCAGGCCCACTTCTGGCCCATAAAATACTGGTTCATACTGGTTCATAATCCACATTCAGGCCAACAACTGACATCTGGTCTACATGTGGCTCACACAACACCTGCCAGGGCCAAAAGTAAGCCAGAATCAGCCCAAAGATGCTGTTTAGGTCAAATTTGATAGATTATAGCTGCATCATTACATGTATTTATATTCATCCTGAAAGTGTTGGACTTTTTTATTTTTTATTTTGGGCACACCTGAAACATTTGGGATACCTGCCATCTTCATTTATTCATTCTGCACCAATAACACATACACTAATAATTTCTTATCTCAACAAACCTCCTTTAACTGTGGCCCCAGAAGTATTAAGAAGACCTTGTGTTTGCAGAGACATTATGACTTTATTATGAGCATGCAGTTTTCAAGTGAGTGCAATGTTTTAAATTTGAAATCAGTTTCCAGCGTTATTAAATAACAGTTCAGCCATGCTTAACAGAAATGTTCACGTTTATCTAATCAGTAGTAATGACACTTTTATGAAAGATGTAACTGTTGGACATGTTTTATTTCACCAAGATCAATAAAAATTGCACATCTGATTACAGGGTGCAATGGACACCAGATCTACAAAGAAACAGGATATGAGAGTGTTATTATATAAACTGTAGATGTGGAAAGTAAAAGGCCTGTGTGGGTTGATGGAGGGAATGTGAAAACAACTTTGTATCGGTGTCTGGATGCACAGTTGGAGAAGGACAGAGGGGGATAGGCGCAAATTCATAACAAATATAGATACGAGCAAAGATGATCGTTGGTTTCAGACTGACAGCGACACATAAAAGTGTGCGGTAAACATGAGAGGGGAGGCAGAAAAAAGCTCCGCGGTGGAGTGACAGAACAAAGCAGCGAGATGCAGAGAAACAGATGGTGACACAAAACAGGGAGAAGTGTGAGAAGCAGAGACGGAGAAAGAAAAGGAGACATAGGAGGACTAGAAGCGTGGAGGAGATATATTTAGAGAGAAAGAGGGAGAGAGTTTTAGCCTCCCAGCCAGAGGCATGACTCATCTACTGCCAGCTGACAGAAGGATGGATGGAGACAAGGAGGGGGAGATGGACAGAGTGGAGGGAAGGGAGAAGGAGGAGAGGGGGAGAGCAGGCGTGACAAAGTCAGAAGACAGAAAGTGAGGAAGGGGGACAGAGTGGAAAAGAGTGATGAAGGGTGAAAGCAGAATAAAGGAGGAAGGGTTTCCACAGGCTATCGTGCATGCAACCACACACGTTTACAGAAAAAAACAACAAAGAGACAGATTTAAAGCCCAAGGCCTCTCCCGAGCTGCTTCCAAGTCCCACTGCAAGTCCCCGAGGCTGCGTGAGCCAGAGAGGCCGATGTAAACTGGAAGTTACCCGGCAGCCAGATGCATTTGGCACTTTGCTGCTGCACATGTGTTCATGGTTGTGCCTGTGTGTGTTTTGGAAAACGAATAGATTTGAAGACAGATTTAAAGGGGGAAATAGAGAGAAAAGAGTGGTGGGCTGATTGATGGCTTCAAAGTTTTTGCTCTGCGTTCTTTGGTGCTTACAAACGTGTCCGTGTTATGTTAGCCCCTCCCGCGATGCCCAGTCAGCCGTGATCCAGTATTACACGGACCCCTCGGGGAGAAACCAGCAGCAGTTTCTGTAGATTTCAGTGGATCCTCAGAGGATCTGGCGTGCTGCCGTGCATCCCCAGGATGCTCCACCAGCTGGGTCAAAGCCTCTGGCTCATTGCCACCTTCCTGGAGCCATCAGGGAGAGCCATCACCACGGGGCTGCGTGCCTGGTCTGCAGCCATGTCGGTCCAAGAGCTACAGTAGGTTTCACAGTAATATCTGCATGCAAGCAGCCAGAGTTTCCAGCCTTACTCAGTAGTCAGTGCCGTACGTGTCTGTTCTGCCTTGTTTTCCTCTCTGGTTTCAAAAGATAAACAGCAGGAGCCTGAAACTGTGGGTAAGATGACAAGGAGCTGATATTAAAACATGCTGACTGTCACTGAATAATACAGCACAGCAGAAAGCGTAAGAAAACTAAATAATGAATCTAAAACCACTCTAAATGAATCACTAAGGATAATGCTTTGGGTAATACGCGCTGTTTGAAATGATTAAGTTCTTGTAGCGAGTGACAGCATTGTATGCTTACAAAGATCAGATGGTACAACTTGACTCGCGTTTGAACCTGTTTTACACAAAAATGCTGCACTAAAGTAAGAAAACGTTGAGTCTTACAGGTGTTTACAGGGATTCAAAACAATGATGTAACCATCAGCAATTTGTTAAAGCTCTGTTGCTATAATCTAAAACAATGTCTACGTATCCACTGGGGACTTTATATAATAACTCTACCATGCAGAGTATTTTAAACCTCAGTATATTTCCTGGAAGTTTCTCTTTGCATCGTTGTTGATCCAGGTTTATAAAAGAAAAGCGTAAAATGAACATTTTGAGGAGAAAACTTCACACTGAGAGATTCCACAGTACCTGGTTGCCTGCTAAAAGAATACTAGATGTAATATCTTTCCACAGGTCAGTAACATGGAAAGAGCATCAAGAACAGGATCTCAAACTGCAAACAAAAACTTGTGATCAATCTAAGAATGAGTAATTGTGAGGAATGGGAGGATTTTGTCATCTGTGGTGCATCATAATATTAAATGATTCGGGAAATGTTGAGAAATCATTATAATGACATTAAATGTCCCTCAGGCAGCTCCGCATTACCAAAAGAAAAATCACTGCTCGGCATCAAGAACATTTGTGAGTGTGGTTTGTTGCAGCCTGTAAATACAAGTTAAACTCTTTCTGAAATATGTGCAATATTCCGTAATGCTACTCATTCACTCGTTTCATTCATGCAGTTCTCTTTAAGTTCAGTTTGAGGCTGTGATGTGATGAACCCAAACCTGAAATTAATTTTGAAAAGATCATTTAATTTCAAGTTTAATTGAGAAAGCTTTTAGATTTTGTGCTTCAATGTGCATTCTACACAAAGATCCAACTTAATTTTAAACAATTATGTAATCAGATAACAAAAAGTAGTTTTTAATTTCCCCAGCATAGTGTTAATGTTAAATCCCTTTATAAAGGAGTGTTTCATGTGGCAATGTTCAGATTGGTGAAGTTTTGTCCATACATGCTGCTTCTCTTGGAGCAGCTCAGCTCAGACCAGGTGAGGGACTTTTTACACTCGGCAGTCCGGCTTCCCTGCAGGAGGAAGCTGGCCGGCTCTACCGGAAGCAGTAAAAGTGTTAATGTCGACTTTCTCAGGCATTGCTCCCTGTTGCAATGCTATTGCTCATATCCTCAAGGGACATGCCCATCCCTGCCTCCACCCCTCCCTGCAACTCTCTGCATCCTATACATGGACACTCCCTCTCCCTTTCACCCTCTCTTTTTTTCCCCACGCCCCCATCCATCTCACTTCTGGGAAACCCAACCCTTAATTACTCTGTGATGTATGTAATGGAACCCTTCAAAGGGACCCCGCCAAACCTTATGAATATAATTTTTCAATCATACCAGTATTAAAATATATAGATATATAGTAGTAATAGTTATTTTGTACTGGCAGTGACATGAGACATTAAAATGTGCAAAAAATAAAGACACATGCGTACCAAACCAAACTACACCCAGCAGCACATGCACCTCATGTTTCCAGTAAGAATTCAATGTTTGGGAAATAACCGGCATTGTTTACAGAGTTTTTTTCCAATAGTTCTTATTAGCAGTTTACATATTTTAAACATGCACATTGAGTGCAGTCCAGAATGTATACATATATACTCATGTTTCATTAATTCAGGTCTGCAATGAGACACAGATTACAGGAAATTTTTACCGCTTTGTATAGAAAGAGAAAAAATAAAAAAAAGGAAAATAAAATCACATTTAAAATTAAACGGCAACAGCTAAAGAAACTGAATGCTCTCAGACATGCTTAGCCAAATTCATATCTTACTAAAACCTCGATAGGAAAGAACTCGCAGAAGGGTAAACATTCATTAGTTCTCCAGTTTCCTCAACCTTAGGTTCAGTTTTTTACAAACTGAGTAAATGGTCCCTATGTCTTTTTAGACAAGTGTTGCTTCCCTTTCTGCACGGTTGTAATTTGCTGCAGAGAAAAAGCTGCTGGCATCTGTCTAACCCAGAGTGTAACAGTTTGTTTAGTTTGTCTTTTTCAAAAAAGATGTAACCGCTTGCATGCATGCTTTTGCATGTAAAAGGTGCATGTCGATCATAATTTGGTCACTTTGTGTGTATTTATGTCCTTCTGGGTAGAATCCTAAGATCAAAATCACAAGGTTCATTGCGATGTCTTTCAGAATAATCTTTTGAATTATTTTCTTAGTTTCCTCCCAAAAAGCTTGAACTGCTTTCCCACAAAGCCCCATTTTCTCTTATTGAGTAACTTTAGGGTTAACCCGGGGTTTTCTGTCTTACAAAGCCCCATTTTCTCTTATTCAGGTAACTTTAGGGTTAACCCGGGGTTTTCTGTCCTACTAAGCCCCATTTTCTCTTATTGAGTAACTTTTATGGTTAACCCGGGGTTTTCTGTCCTACCAAGCTGGTTCACTTCTAATCCAGACATATCACCATGGTAACAGATGCTGAACAGCTGACAGTGTCCTGAGCAGGTTAAGTTCTGGATCAGAGATCAGCGGTTAGGAAGCTCCATCCTCCCGACCAATCAGCTCTCTTAGAAAATGCCCCGCCCATCCTGTCCACCTCAGTGCTGATCACAGGATGAGCTTTGGAGACAAAACGCTAAACAGATGCTGCCAACTTAGCGACTTTGTCACTGTATTTAGCGACTTTTCAGACACTAGAAACTTCTTTTCCTACTGACAAATCTAAAAACTGTTTCTGGGATTCCTGGATACGTCTGAGATTTCAGGAGACCTGCATAAACATCATGTGTGGTTTGGTTTTCTGCGTGATCAGCGGGTTGTGCCACTCCCCCCTCCCTCCCTCCATCACTCCCTCCCTCTTTCATAAGCGCTCACAAGGCTCGGTTCTCCTCACATCAGCGCTCCATAGTCCCTCTCTGAGCTGCAGTCAGAGCAGCAGACGTTCACCTGGAGCCTCATGCTGCTGGCAGATCCCACCCTGGCTCACTGAGTGCCAGATAATTGTCTTCACTTCGCTGCTCCGCAGCCTGCAGGGAATCTGCTTGCAGATTGGTCAGAAGCTGCAGACTCCGCCCTTTTTATGTGAGCATGCGCTGATCGAGATTGAAAACCCCGGGTGAGTTACTGAGTTGATAACCAGCTTCGGAGGACAGCTGATCCAGATCCTGAAGGTGTGATTAAGTCAATCCAGATAATGGAGAGTATTGCGGCTTCCTTCTTCTTTAGCGGCTGAGAGTGGCTGTGTACTTTGAACTAATTTGTGACTCGCTTTCGTCTTTTTGGCCCATGCACAGAGACGCCGGATCCTTGATGATGCTTTTAACCAATTTATACATTTAGCGCATCTCTAAACAGAAAGCGTGGATATAACTGATAGTTGACTGAAAATAAACCGGGATGGTAGTGGAGGAAACGACACAAAAGAAATTAAAAGAAAAGTGTTATGCGAAGCGAAGCGGTCAACAAAAATTTATGGCTACCCAGCTGCCTCTCCAAATATTTTCCACAAGGTGAAGGTGCATCAATGTAAACTTTGCACCCGCCCTCACATGCTTACTCACGACCACGCCCACATACACAGACATACACTCACACATATTAATTGAGTGCTCCCCAAACTACATGTCTTCTATTGAGAGAAATCTGGGAATGTTAATCACGCTTCATAGGACAGGCCTCAGAGCAGAGGAAATAAGGCTTACATACATGCTGCAGGTTTTCCTCCCTGAAACAGATACAGGTTTTAAAGGTGATAGAGACTGGCTGAGTGGGGTATTAATCCTTGTTCTGTGATGTGATAAGTAGCCAAAAAAAATTTGGTTTGGTCTGGAATGGTTCAGAACCTTCTTAAAAGGCTCTCCAAAGTGCTCTGTGCTGAAAAAATTGGCCCCCATGCAAGAAGCACATTCATTCTTAAATGGCTTGGACGAGCGATTTAGGAGAAAATGCTGCATTCACCAATTTTCTCGTATTTCGAATCTTTCCTCAGGTACGAACAGATTTTACGAGTGCTCCAGACTTGACGTAGTGATACAGAGTTTTGCGCAATTACTCTGCTGTTATCCAAATCTTATGTTTTTCACTACAGGATTGCATTTGTCGTAATATAGGAGCACTTGTCCATTTAAAAGTTCAATATTAAATAGATCATCATATATCTTGTAGCTCTGCAGTTCGAATTATAAATTATGTTATCCACAAATTTTCGACCTGATTTCGTTTTTTTTTTTTCAAAGTACAGGTCAATTAATGCTTTTGAATAACATTTCAAGTGTATTTAGGCTATAGCGTGTGCAATTTTGTCTCACTATTTGGCTGTTTGACTTTTGCCGGTCCTTTAATTCCACTTCTGACTGAAGTTAGTTTTAGGTAAAGTTAGTTTTATGTTTGATATTCAACAGACAGGACCTCCTGTCTCCTGACCCAGTGCCGCTTTGTCATGGGGTTGAAAGGCACGCTGCAACTGTCCTAACGTCATATCTTCAATCAAGATCTGAACCTCACGACAAAGCGGCACTGGGTCGAGAGACTGGATATCCGAATATCTGTTGACTATCAAAACTTACTTTACCTCGGTCTGACTGAGCTGAAAATGACCGATTTCACTTTGAAGTCCAGGCAGCAGAACCTTGATCTCCGAACTGGTGAAATTCCTCTTATTTGACGTTGATGCTGTTTTTGTGAATGAACACGTTCTGACAAGCGTGGGAGGTCGTGCCTTATATGGAGTTTAGGGACAATTACGCATTTATCTGACGTTAAGAACGTTTCTTGAATCTGACGTTGGACACTCGTGGGAGCTCATCGTAGGAGAAGAAGTAAGAGAAATTTCTGGCAAGAATACGTAAATGTTGTTGCATGAGGCCCATTGTGTGGAGCTACTATAGGAATGGGTGAGGGAACTGAGTGTCACGGTGGTCACTGTTGATCATCGGGGTGTGTGCAGAGTGAGCGGCAGGCAGCGTTCACACACACCGTCTAAAGCTGCCACATTAAATATCCACCTGTGTGTTTACCTGCTGTTCTTCACTCACCTGCCGAGATGATTTAAAGCCACGAGAAGCATCTGAAATTATTCAGCTCAGCCTTAATTATTCAAGGTCAGTTCTTTAAGAGAAGACAGAGAATTGTACCAGAACCCTGCCTGGTGTCTTTCCTCGCTCCAACTCCAGCGGTGACGGGACACACCCGCAGAATTAGATACATTATGCTGGAGGAAAACCTGTTTCATGTGGAGAATTAGTCCCCAACACACATACACTCACATATTTGTACCACCATCAAAAATAATCTGAATTAGGCCTAAGGGTAAAATTAATTGGGTTAGGGCGACAGGGTTTGACCCTTCTTCCGAAGAGGTAAGGCGGAGCAGAATGGACTGTCTGCCACTAATGGGGGATCAGTGGCAGTTTTAATCTGGTGTTTTTAATCTAATATTTTTAGCTCAGCTTTGTTATCTTTATTAAAATATTTATGTATAGTGTAGGTATTTTTATTGTGTTTATATCACGTATTAAAGTGCTTGTGACTGTATTCCAAAGGTTGTAAAAAAGAACAAAAAATGAAATGAAACCAAAAAGGAAAAAAAATCTATTTTTTATGGTGCCTCTGGCAACGTTTCGACCCTACAGGGTCTTCCTCAGGCCTGTGAGGCACGCAAAAGAAAAACAGATGATAACCACATCAAAACGAAACTGTCAAAGAACTCATGTCAACATGGATTCAGCATACAATGAAAAAAAAAATTCTTAAATTCACTCAATAACACAAGCATCATGAGTCGGATGCTCTTCTCAGAGATTTCATCAAGACCAGAAGCAGAAAGAACTTCATTAGGGTCAGTTTGACTTTTCTCAACCTCCAGGAGGAGCTCCATAGTTCTTATCAACTATCAGAGTAGCACTACTACACTGCTGAATGGGTTTACTGCGTTCGTTCCTGTTCTGATGGGTGTGTGTTGGGTTTGGGTTACCATGCCGACGCAGAAGACGGTGAAGAGCAGGAACCAGGGCAAGTCGGTGCAGCTCCGGTCCTCCAGTGGTCTCCACTCCCTCTTTGTCCTCTGAAACACACACACAAACATACGGTCATGGTGAGCGCACAGTCGGGCCTGCAGAACCGAGTCGAGCCAGAATACAACCCTGCCTCCCACCTGCCCTGGCCCGACACCTTGGCTCGGTTCGGTTTTCAGCAATAATCTGAACCTCTCCTCTCCAGTTGAGCAGATTGTTTACCGACAGCCCGCCCTGTTATCCGACCCGATAACCTGGTTGTTCCCTTCAGGAGATAATTGGATTATCTACTGCCTATAATCTCGGATCGGCCTTCTCCTCTGCCTGAGGGCCGAATTACGTTCATTATTAAAATATATAAACACACAACAGAGATCTGCTGAAGGACATTCTGAGGAGGACGGTGCAGAGCCGGGCCGGTCTGGATCGGATCCGGCCGTGCTTACCTCCAAGCTACCGCAGCATCCCATTGCAGTCAGGGTGGACGTGCCCGGAGCTTCACGGAGTCTCACGGAGCTTCAGCTCAGCAGCAGCTGGGGGCTACAGATCGTCAGGCAATGGGATGAAGAGACGGACAGCCCCGCGTGGTCCCGCAGGCCGAGCCCAGAGCGAGACAGTCACACTGAGCACTCCGACCCGCTGAGCATTCTACTAACAGAGGCTCCTCCGGTTACTATAAAGAGTGGGGGATTAACAGCTGAGGCTTTGTCCGCCACACTTCCTGGTGCGCTGTCAGGTGCAGCAGCCATTCATCTCATTGCGCGTGCGCAATTAGTGGCCGAGGCGTAGTGGAGCTACATAAGACAGCTGAGTTGCAGTACTGACTCTGGCCACCGAATGGAAAGGATGGCAGGGTGGCGCTGTTTCCCCCCGCAAGACAAATTATTCCCACCCGAGGCAGAAAATCAACTGAAGTTGACATCTGTCACGATTCACGACAACATGACAGATGACTTCTTTAACACACGGACAAAGCCCGTACATCAGAAACTGGAAAACTGTATCAGAAGGTAAAACCTCATATCCACCTCCATCAACAACCTCAGTTTGGTCTTCTAATAAAAATAAAAACTATCACACAACACAGAAAACGACACGC
>JBAJHY010000024.1:12652961-12663027 GCA_037177095.1 Craterocephalus marjoriae | reverse complement strand
TGCACAGCTGACTGTGTTTCTCCACAGGAGTGGCTGGACTGCAACCTGTACACACCCACCATCCCAGATGTTAAGGTGAGCTTCCATCCTGCCCAGTGCTCCCAGCACACACTCACACACAGGCAAAGGTCTTCAGCTGCTTTACGGCATCAATAAAACACATGCACAAGGTCTCAAGAAGGAGATGTGAGAGACGATCCATGCGAACATGTCCCAATAAAAATACATAACGATCCGCAGTGACAGTATAATGAAATAACAGACTCATAAAGATACGCAGGGTTACGGCTCTGCAGCCTGGCCTCACACCGCCTGCTGCCTCTAACCTCGTATACACGAGAACAGTTAAATGTTTATTAATTTAACTACATGATTGTTGTTCCACTGCAAATGTTGTGACATTTCACTTAGTTCCCGTCACTGCTCCACATCTTTCAAACAGGAAATAAAACCCTTCCATCTGGAAATCGTGTCCCAAATGTCCCAGCATTCCTCTGAGCTCACAGGAACAACACGCCGACGGTGGTCTGCTTTCTAACAAGCCGGCAAACTGAGTCATAAACCAGCGTTTCTGCAGAAACCAACTCCTTGGCGTGTGTCATAACCGGGTCCAAAAAAAGCTGGGAAGATGGGTAAAACATGCATAAAACAGTCTCATCACCTGATGTTGATTCCTAGTAGATCAGAAAAACAGACCTTCCATCATTTTTTGGAAACTATGAGCTGATTGAGTCAGAAAGACATCTGGAAGAAGTTCGAACAGGAACAGGCCAATGGATCTGAAAACCAGCAAACAATGATTCTACAGCACCTTTTCAACATCAGCCTAAGTCATAAAAAATTTCTATAGGCCTGGAAAAGGTTGTCTGCGGAGTAGATGATTACATGAACCAGTTGACATCAAAATTGTCACAACTGGGAAAAAGAGAGAAAGAGAAAGTGTTATGTAAATGTATATTTATAATAAATTTTGTGTTCACTCAACCTGTGCAGCAAAAGGATTCCTATTCACATCTCATCTGAGTAAAATGTTTGTGAATCTGAAAGAGCTGTGAGATTACTCTCATTTATCACAGTGCTTCTTTCTTTGACACCAGACCCTACAGTCTTCAGTGGCCACTGACCTAATTGCCTGCGAGCTACAGTAAGGAAGGCTAAGTGCACTAAAATGAGACAAACAATAGTATGAAGACAGGTCACACCTAAAAGAATTGGAATGGAAACAATTGGATGATTATCTCAGTCCAGTAGTTTCTTGTATATATTTTAAAATTTTAAAGCAGTTATCTCTTATCCTTGTGTACATAAATGACATATTGGGTTGTTTGTGTGTGTTTAATGTAAACCTTTGAGTTTACTTTTTCCTCTGGAGTCTATAGTCTTAATGTATGTGTAGTGCAAAGGGGTAGGTGGTATAAATAATAAGGCAGTGCGGTGCTTGCCTTGGGGACATGTTGACATTGACTTGGCCTCTCTGGAGGACTTGTTTTGTTTTTCTATGAGTGAATCAGGAAGATGTGAATATTTCTCCTGAAGTTGATGTAAAATCCAAGAATGACACTGAAGAATGACGATAACTTGGATTTTAAAGCAGCCTTGGGTTACCATACAGCAGCCGTTCTTGGCTACATTTTATTTTTGGTCCTAATCCACTGCCTTGCTGCCCCCACACTGTTTTCAAGCTGAAACTGTGCAGTAAAAACAGTTTCTCAACAAGTAACACGTCCACTTCCTGTGTGTGCATCTCATTTCTGTCCTTGACACCTCTCGTCGTTAAGCAACTCACCATGACAGCAAGTTGGCAGCTCCTAATTGGCTTCGGCTGTTATTAGATGCTGTTTGTGAAAGCCTTGATAACGTTGGTGTAGCAAAGCACTTATTAGTGGGATTTTTATCTCTTGCATGATGTTGAAATTCTTCGAATGAATGAACTTTGTAACGTTTCTGCAGGACAGAGTGTCTGAAAAACACTGGAGATGTTGACCTTTTAGATAGACGCACTATACTCTGGATAATTAAACCCAAACAGATAAACATTGTCATTTTTACTAATGTTTTTAAACAGAATTTCAAGGTTAAAGGTTTGAAGGTTAAATTGTATTTTTTCTCTCTTCTCTGATTGCAGTTCCCTCCACCATTGTCCCTTAAAATCCCAAATCAGAACGGTTTCTCCAGTCCGCCGGCTTCATCGGGAACCAAGGTTTGTCTACCATTCGTCTTTATCATCTAACTCTACTTCATACGTGTCATTTAAACATTTTATATAACTAATATCCATATTTGTGTTGCAGGTTTTGTCTGCACCCAGAAGGCTTCGGTTCAGTCTCGGTGGAGTTTCCCTCAGCCTTCAGCAAAGGACGCGTCCAGCGTGTCAAGCTGGACGGAGGAGAGACGAGCGGGGCCGAGGGCCCGGCCTTTGTGCTGCGACACAGAACTTCCAACCTCATAGAAAACGCCACAAATTGTACACCAGCAGATCCAATGAGTCCCCGGGAGAAAGGAGACTTGTCAACCTCAGGTTCCTCAGCCAGTCACCTCAGCACTGCAGAGTGCACCTCGCACAACGGGGTGAGTCTCCAACACACACTTAGTCCACGTGGAGCGGGGTGTGTCCACCAGGTCAAGCTGTAAAAGTATCCCACCAAAACACACACCGCCCTGTTAATAATGTTAACCCTGATATTAATGGGGGTAACTGATGCTTAACACACTGGCGGTTTAATAGTAAAAGCTACACACCAGAGGATTTTTCTAAGTTAAAGGGATACTGTGTAACTTTTGGCCACTAGGGGTCCGAAACCTGTAATTTCCCTCCAAATTAAACTTTTCACCCCATTATCAGACTAATGTGAGAATTGATTGATGATTTCTATGATCAATCTACAGCGTTGCGTGTCGCCGCTCTGACGGGGCTGCTCTCTTCAGAAACCAGATATTGTAACTTTGCAGGATCGGATCACACACACACACACACACACACACACACACACACACACACACACACACACACACACACACACACACACACACACACAGTATTCCATTAAAATCTGTATCTACACATAGTTTTTAATGCTGAAAATCAGCCTGCTTCCTTCCAGATTAAATCGCACAATCTTTGCCTCAGTTTCAGTAAACATCCTTTGAACATTTAATATGTTAAGAAGCTCAAAAGATTTTTTATAACACTGTTTTTGAAAGATCAGTCTCAAACACAATTGGCTTTCTTAGAGTTGACTTAAGTTTAGTCTGCTTCAAAAACGCTTTTGACCTTTGAAAGTGCTGCATGATTAACCCCAGTTTTTAACTTGGAGAAACCCTTTAGCCAGTTTGGTCGTATCTATTGAACATCAAATGAAGAACTCCTTTACATTAAAGTGTATACAGTTAAAAGGAGGAGAAGATGTGTTAATAATGGAGGGTGAGACAGATCTATGTAGATAGAAGCTGAAACATACAAACGAAATGTTTCCCGCCAAAGCTGACCATCCTAAAACACCAGTTTGACATGAAGAGCTCAGCGGCATCTCCTCAGAAACAGAGTAGATTATTGCATAATCACTTTTCACACCAGCGTCCTGGATCTTGATTTTGACGCTTTGATCATGCGCCTCTTTCTAAAGGCTTTCAGCCTCCACCACCTCCCTTTATTGACAACTTCGCCACCTCCCAGGCTGTGCACGCTCCATGATGAGTCACCCTGTGTGATAGTAATTAGCGCCACATTATGACGGAGGCAGATCCGCCTCTGCCCAGCGTTCAGTTTTACTGTCAGACTGAGTATAAAGTGATGTCGTTATTGAATCGCAGCTCCTGTAATTCCATATGATCAAACTTTTTCCTGGGAGGAATGCAAACACATTATCAGAAATCCCTGCGATGGCGTCCCTCGGCGTCCTCCCATCGAACCGATCAGACAAATGTGCCAGGCGCTCTCCCTCCGAGGCATCGTTTGTGTTTGCGTGTGCGTACGCGGGCAGAGCTGCCGTCCTATTGTTCAGCGTGAAAGGCAAACAGCAGAGCTGAAACACAATAGTGTTTCTGTGTGTTTATTGTTCGCTCCTGTGTGTGTGTGTGTGTGTTTGTGTTCAACCTTTTTACCTGCTGTAACACAATACGGATACGTGAGGAGGAGTCGGAGGCCTCCTGCCCCGGCCAGAAAGGGCAGCATGTCTTGATGCCCCGCAAGGCTCTGCTTGAGTTTTTGCACATTTTGTGCAGGTGTTAAAGTGTGCGTGCGTGTTGCATAGTTTTGGGGTTGGCATCACACATCCTGTTTACACTCAGATGAAGTAACTTGCTTCTTATTTGATCTCCCCTCGCCTTTAGTTTCAAGTCTTTAATGCTTATAAATGATTACTATTTTATAGACCATGAAAGTGATAAAAAAGATGATTTGCATCAAATCTAGCACCTTAATAAAGAACATTTAATGATTTAGTTGTGGTTAAAAGTTTAAACTATTACACTATTTACACTGAAAAAACAGCATGCATTAGTGTGTTACAATTAACCACACTAATTTATTTGTGTTCCTCTAAAAAAAATAATGCGTCAATTCCCTTGAATCGTGGCTTCCTGTGTTCTAGTTGTGGTTAAAACCAGGCAAAGCGAAACTTTCTATCGTCACTGTTCTTATTGGTGCTTGCATGTTCTCTCCATGCAAGTGGATCAGATCTCAGTTACCCGCCCTACATGCGAATAAACACACAGCCGGTGGCTTTGATGGCGGCTAAACGCTCTCTGCCCGTGTGTGGATGGTCCCAGACCGATATGATGTGAATGTGGCCCGAGTCCATAGAGTGTGTTCAGTCTGTATTTAGTGCTGTGATCATCCAGGCCACGTTTCCAGGTCCAGGTCCAGGTCCACGCAGCCAAATACAAAATGCGGACAAGTAAAGCTGGAGAAAAATCTCTTGGATAGCATGTAAGGTCACATTTGTTTCATGAATTTTTAAAAATATCTCCCCGCCCTGCAGGGGACAAGCACGCCCGCTTTAATGTCCGTTCCTCTCAGACAAAATGCAACCTGAACTTTCTTGATGTAAACCAGGTTTACTGCAAGCTCATGTTAGTGCTTTTGTTAATTTTATATTACTACTGCAGTTGAAGATGTTTTCTCCCTTTTTTTGTTTTTTTTCACCTGCGTGGGGGTGAAGGGTCAAAGAATTTGTACTGGTCCATTATCTTCTCCTCCAGTTTCTCCTTTTGTCTTCTCAGCTCATTCAGCTTGTCTCTAAAGGTTGCACAAAAAAAGAAATTTTTTATTGTTTAAATTTAAATACATTGACAAAATCTGTGGACAAGGACAAAAATAAATTAATTATGGTGGATTTACATGTACTGTCTTTGCTCTACATGGAACAGGTCCTTGCTTTCCATTGTCTGCTCCAGAAGTGTGCGATTCTGCAGCATTAAGGTCTGGATCTGGTCCAACAGATGACGGTTCTCCTCCTCCAAGTTTCCTTTCAGCTGGCTTAACAGCTAACACACAGGAACAGTTATGTTAAAGAGATGCACAGACGTTACCAAAACACAGCTTGATTAGGAAAATATAAAACACAAAAGTGCTTTATAGTGAAATAAGTTTTTAGAAAATGCATGAAAAGTGACACAAAAGTCTGTAAAACAAGAATTTGCACATAGGAGAACCGTCACTGAACTAAAATCATGTGCAACCAGTAAAAGGAACAAAGAAGAAGTCGTCATCATGGCAAATTTTGGCCACAAAGACAACCACCATCTGCATTACCTCATTACTTTAGAAACAGCTTTCCTACTGATCTGTGTTGTGGATGAGATTTACACTTTAGCTGGCCTCAGTTTCTTTAGAAAATTATTTACAGATGCATTTTGTACACATGGACTCGCATATTTATCTGTGTATTAAGAGCATAAATAAGTCCTTACGCATTAAACCTACAGAGACAATGTGATAAGCATCATACCCGATAATGTTGGTTATGTAGATATATCTTCATGTAACACAGAAATTCCACCATCTAGTTGTTCTGGTTCTGTCAGATATGTTCCTTCCAGTTATAAAGCACATTTTTCCTCTCCACTGTTGCCCTGTGCAGCTAAGGAGGGGGGATTGAATTAAAGGGAACAATTATTTGTTTATAAATTGGGAATATAATTGGCTTGGACTGTGCCTTGAGTTGAGTTTGTAGTGAATAAGTGGAGGTAAAGCTGAATAAATCTGTTTGTCGGAAGAAATGTTAAGGTTCACAACCAGATAAGAACGTGGATAATTGAAGTGATATCAGCAGTCAGATGTTGTTTATCTGTTGGTTTATTTTTTGCTTTGCTTTTAACCTACATGAACACAAAACTTCTCTCTATTGTGCTTGGCGAAAAAAAATCCATATGTTTTCTTCTAATAAAAGCTGCTTATGGTTGCAGATGCCCTCATGTGACATTTTAAATCTCACCCCATTTTTTCATATTACCGCTGTAAACAAACAAGATGATTGGTGCAATTGGCAGCTTTTTTGTTTCTTTAAAGCATGGTCGCCTTTTATCCTTCGTCTGAATATAACAGGAAAAAGTGCTGAATCAATACAAGACACAAAAACCTAAAGACCCAGCTTTCTCTGCAGTGTACTGTACAGCAGATAGAGCTAAATCCACCCACAGGTGGCTCTTATTGGAAGGTTTAAAAACAATGCAAGCAAGCCACAACACAGCCAACTTTTAATAAAGAACCCTACCGAGATAGAAAGTTACTCACTCAGAGGAAACACAAGCACCAATGGACACGGAAACGAAAACAGAGGTGGAAAAAGACACAAGCTAATATTGAATGGCATATGAAAATGTAGGCTTCTCTGTTTTCAGGCGATGGTGTGAAGACTATTAAGAGACCATAGCGGAGAGGGGCAACAGCTCTGACATGAACTGGAACAGCTTGAGCAAACTCTTGACTGACAAGCTACAGTCGCCATTACTGGATCCGTCTCAGCACTTTGCTTCTCACTGTTATAAAGAATCAGAGACCAGCTGGGTCACTGAAACATATCCAAGCTCAGTGAAGTACACTTAAAAAGAAAAAAAATTTAACTTTATCACAGTCAAGAAAGAATGAAATAAAAAGGCCATGCCAAGTAGAAAGAGATGTAACTGATATCACAGGACACTACATGATGGATATGGTGAAACTTCAGGAGAAGAGATTATTATTTTAGTTCCATTATAAAAGTGATTCCATTCATGGATGGATGAATGAATGAATGAATGAATGAGGCTAAATTCCATAAAACAATGATGGTGATGATGGTGACGATGATGACGGTTTTGTAGATTTTGACAGTGGTGAGGATGATGACGGTTTTGTACATGGTGTTTTTGATGATGATGAAGGTCTTTTTGATGAAGATGATGGTGTTGTAGATGGTGACGATGGTGTTTGATGATTATGATGATTATGGTTTTGTAGATTATGATGGCAGTGATGATGGCAGTGATGATGTTGATGACGATGATGGTTTTGGGGTGAAAATGCAGAATATAAACCACATTGAGTAAGAAAACGGCATGCAGAGGATGAGAGAAATGCTTCAATGACCAAATGGGATTAAGCTGTAATTGAGAGAAGTGCAGAGGAGGGTGATGAGTGTCCAGGACATCCAGGTGCACAAATAAAGCCTTTCTACATGGTTTGCTCATGCTGAATGGCACAGAATAATTAAACGTAGCGAGCTTTTACAGCCATACCATGGCTTAATTGAACTGGGAGACTTCTGTTGAACATGTTTCTTCTTAGATTCTGTCCCTCATGAGTGTACATTTTTTTCCATCGGTGTGGGTCATTTTTTTTCTTTTTAAAACACACAAAGAAACGTTCAAATTTCCAAACAAAAAAATATGAGAGTAAATACGAGTGATTCACTGTAAAGAAAATATTTAACATAGGGCTCATACAGGGAGCGCTACGTTAAATATTTTTTGCCAGTAACTCGTTTTGCCAGTTAGGACCTACATAACCAAAAATGCAGAAACAAAAATATATCCTGCAACACTCTGTGGTATTGTACTAAACCATGCGGTTTAAAGTAAGACACGAGTGATCAGTCTACAAGAAAACGAGAGCTGAGAGGGAGAAAAAAAGAAAATTATTGTGGCCGGGAAACTTATTGCACTAATATTTTCTTACTTTTCGATTAACAGACTTATTGCAACATTTTTCTGTTCAACTCAAAAGTGTGTTTTGTCTACTGCTATGTGGACATGTTGCAAACTTATTAACTAAGAGACTATAAACTATCTATAAACTAGAAAAATTTAACCATATTAAAAATGTATTACCAAAATATAGGATATGAGAGCACTTACAACAGCTGACGTTACACAGAAATCCAGTACTTGACTTATGTGGTACTATTATTACTGTCATAGTAGAAAATGTACATGTAAAAACACAGAAACTGGACAAAAATATATAAAATTCCTTGCAGTGAGAAAAAAAAAGTTTTTTTTTTCCTTTTCTTTAGGGTTGATTTCACTGCATGAATCGTCAGTCTGATTGAATGTGGTTTTAACATCAGTCTTTGCCACAAGTTGTCCATTTCATGGATTTTTTTTGTTTCAACGTGTAACTGGTGGAACCAGTTGGAGGTGCGTGTTGGGTTCCCTCTGGTTTCCTCTATGCTTTGCCTTGCAGCAGGCCACAGAGAGCTCCGTGTTTCCGCATCACGTCCAAAACCAAAAGCAAAGACAATATCCACACCTTGTTGAGGATGTCCTCCTCCATCTCTTCCTTTTCCTTTTTTTTTCTTTTTTTTTGCCCTTTTAAAGGGTAGCTTTCCTACTCAGTTCATCTAGCGTACAACCTTATATCATCTATAAATTTAGATAAACTGCTTTCCTTACCAGTTTGTCTTTTTTCCTTTAGAAAATTCTTTACAAAATTATCAGAACAAACAAACTAAAAACCGAAAAAAAAAAAAAGATAAATGTTCAACATCAAATGAAGCTTGGTGGAAGATTGAAAAATTAGTTGCTGGTCACTTCTAACCTCCCACGTTTCTGGCTCTAGTGGTGAGTTTGGCTGCGGGCCGCCTGGATTTCCAGCGTGTGGAACTTCTGTTGTCGCGGCTGACCCCAAGCTTGGAGGGAGACTCGGGTGTAAAAGGGAGAAGAGAGGGAATTGGAGAGGGGAATAGGGGCTTGATGGTAGTCTAGTGGGAAGACCAGACACACTGCCACCTAAAAAAAACAAGAACAAAAAAAACAAAAAAGAGAGAGAAAAAAAAAAAAACCTCCACTCCTTCCACCGTGCCCAGAGCCCTGCATCCCAAACCGCCTTCATTTCCTCTCTGCTCCACTCAGGAGGGTCAAACCTCCACGGACTGGATCTGGTTCATCTGTGCCCGCATCATCTGGACGCTGTTGAGGATCTTCTTTTGATGGCCTGCTAATGTCACACCCACCCTCAGGATGTCACTGCGAAGCACAGAAACAGATATCAAGCTAATATTACCACAGACAAGAAACTCATCCACACGTCCGGTTTCACACCTCATTGTGTACATAAAGAGCAGGTGTTTTTCTTTCTTCCATAGAGAAATGTAGATCCTTTATTCTTATATAGTAAGTTGATGTCGAGCATACTAAAGGTTTGAGTTTTTACCATGCTGTGACAGTTTTCTTTCGAGGACATTCTGGTAAAGAAAAAATGCAATATGTTGTATATATAGTGGTCTTCTGCTGCTGGAGCCCATCTACTACAAGGTTGGATGTGTTGTGTGTTCGGAGAAACTATTCTGCAGACCTCGGTTGGAACCAGTGCTGACTGGACTTCCTCTTTCTTCCTCATTTTGATGCTCTGTTAAAACTTCATCAAGTCATCTTCACCATGTCTGCATGACTAGATGTGTTGAGTCTCTGCCGTGTGATTGGCTGATATTTGTGTGACGAACAGTTGAATGGATAGACCTGATAAGCAAGTGGAGCAAACCTGTTTCATTTCTTTTGCAACAAATGTGGTAGGGTTAGACATATTTTTCATTAAGTCCACCCTGCTCTCCAGCTACAATAGATTTCCAACTAATCAATGCCTTGTGTT
>JBAJHY010000024.1:12260265-12276586 GCA_037177095.1 Craterocephalus marjoriae | reverse complement strand
ATTTTAAATGAGAAATCTATTGGTCCCATGTGAGACAGCACCTCTGCTGTCATGATCATACAATTATTTTATGCAGCAACCTGGGTTTCTGGAGGTTATGTTCTCGGTAATGTTGAAGCGGTCCGCAACCCCACTATGGGCTTAGTGTGGGCCATTGGACCTATCGGCTACACCCTGAATATGATCATATGTGAGAGATGTTGAATTAACCTGCACAGATGCAGAATGATGTTATAAAAAAATAAACCTTAAAGGAACAATTATCTACTCAAGTGGTAAAATAAAAGGGAAGCTTTGTGTTTTTTTTTTTTTTTACATCAGAACAAAAATACTTTTTTGCAGTGAAAAAAACTGTATTACCTGATCATTAAGTTTTAATTAATAAATTTTTGTGATTTCAGGCGGATTATTCTTAGTGAAACCCATTCGGTCAAAGAACTACGTTACCCTCATGGACCCATTTCAAGAAAAATATGGCAGCACTGTAGGTTCTATTCTTTTCATCCCCGTCTTCCTCGGAGACATTATTTGCATGGCATGCATTCTCAACGCATTGGGTGAGTCAAGAACTGCTACTTACTCAAATTATTTCAAGGAAACAGACACGATGACACACAAGCAAGCAGGGTAGGTAATACCTACTCTCACCTACGATGGAGCTTCAAAGTGCAAAGGGAAAGACCAGGAATACTGGGAAGCACATAGAAACATGTCATGGACATGGAAGTCACCAATTAGACTTTCTTACTGCTGCAACCTTGTGGCTTTTGGTGTAAAATCCTTATAACAATCAGGCAGACTGCAATGCAGTTTGTTAATCCCACATATCACAGCTTAGATTTTATTCAGCTTCACGTTGTGCTTGAAGGAACTGTGCTTAAATGTTTAATGTGCCTTAATGTTTCCTGTGTATTTCAGTGGTTCTGTGTGCCCTTTGTTCTGACAAATCCCTACTACACTAACACCACAATGGCTGCTGCCTTGCCAACTCGGACCAAAGGCCTTGGACTGGCAAGATGGAGCCGGAGGACATCGGTCGATGGATAGATGATGTTCTGCTAATGGTAATGAAATTATTCATCACATTTTCTCAGAGGCCGACCGACAAAAGTCTCTGAAACAACACTGAAACTTCATTTGGTTGTCTGGGTGAATACTTCTGTAGCTCAGATTGTTGTATTACTGTGCTCCAATAAATGAACTTTCTCTTTATCTCAAAGAGCATTGGAGGGATCTGCTACCAGTCCTTCTACCAGAGGATCCTGTCAGCAGCCTCTGATGAACAAGCTAGGATTACCTGCTTTGCTGGAGCAGTTTTATGCCCAATCCTTGGCATCCCATCACTCATCATTGGAGCAGTTGCAACATCCATCAGTACTTACAATAACATTCCTCCCATTTTTCTCCTGAAAAGGATTGTTTTGACCATTTGTTGCAGGACTGTTTAACTTTATTTACAGGAAGAAGATTAAATGAGACCATGAAATCAGCTCTGATATCCGGCAGATTGGAACCAGACCACTTACGGCTCACCCGACCCATACGAACAGGGAGAAGCTGGGATGATCCTGCCGATCATTCCTTGTCGGCATCGGGACGCTCGCCGCATCCGTGATGTCGTCCGTGGACTCTGTACTTTTGTCCGCCGCTTCCAAACTGGGACGAAACATCTTGAAGAACATCATCTATAAGCAGGTGAGCGTCACTCTTTTTAGTCGTGTTATTACTACATTTGCTTCTAAATGATGGTTGTTGTAATATTTACTGCAGGCATCGGAGAAAACCATCCTAGTTGCTGTTAAGGTTTCAATAATCTTGTGCCGGGCTGATGGGGGCAGGCTTGTCCATGACAACAAGATCGGTTCAGCTGCTCTGGATCATCAGTCCAGACATCCTGTATTCGGTGATGGTTCCCCAGGTGGTCTTCACTTTGTTCTTTACCCGGTTAGTGAACCAGTACGGAGCCTGTTTCGGCTTCGGGTTGGCCCTGCTGTTAAGAGCAGTGGTCGGGGAATCCCAAATAGGCCTTCCTGACATGCTGCCCCTGCCCTGGGACAAGGTACAGGAGGACGGTACCCGGCGCCTCTTGCTCCCCTTCCGCACGTCCATCGTGCTCATCTCCACTGCGAGCATCTTACTGGTGTCGCGCCTGGCTGAGTGGATCCGTAAAAGGCGCGGTCATGCTGACGCGGACAACAAGTATCGTATGTCTCAAGTCCAGGAAAGTCTGGAGGAAAGTGAATAAAAAAGAATGAGGAAAGCATGGAAATGATGAGATAATTGAAAAGCATTTTTTAAATACAGGATATCTTCATCAGGGTAAAAAAACAAACAGTTCTTATAAAGGGAATTACTACTTTAAAAAGGTGTGTTTCCAGTGCAGTGACTAAATGCTATCTGCTCGTATGTAGACATACTTTTGTTTTTACACAAATAAAATGGGAGAGGTGATAAAAAGGAAACTTACAGGAAATGCAAAGAAAATGGCAGAAAATGCATGTTTCTTCTGAATAAAGAAAACTCAAAAAAATGTGGCTTTTTTATATGCTTTTTATTTTGAATCAAAGAATATTTCAGGCGGTCCTTCTTTCAAGCCGATGGAGTAATACATTGAACTGATTATTGAACTGGATGGTAGGTTTACATCAGTTTCAGTAAATTATCCAAAAATGAAATGAAAAATACTTTAAACTGTGCTGCAAACTGTTGCTGTTGATCTTTGAACCCATGCGGAACACTGACACAAACATTCAGGTCCGAGCTGCTCGGTCAAACCAAATCGTGCGTCGCAACGTGCAGCTTAAACGTATCCTCTTGCCTGAATATTCTCCCGCATTTCAAACACTGGAAGGACTTCTTGCTCATGTGGATCTTCAGGTGCTTTTTCTGCGCTTTCAACGTGGGGAAAGATTTGGGACACATGGAGCACTTGTACGGACTCTCTCCCGTGTGATGCCGCGTGTGAACGGTCAAATGGCACTTTGCGATGAAACCTTTCCCGCAGTGTTTGCATGTGTAAGGCCTCTCCCCCGTGTGGTAGCGCATGTGCAGCTTTAACTCCCCGGAGGAGAGAAAGGCCTTCCCGCACTCTGTGCACAGGTAGTTCTTCTCCCCACGGTGCATGCGCATGTGCCTTGCCAGATGCTGGACTGAAGTCTTTCCACAAATGTGACATTTGTAGGGACGTTCTCCTGTGTGTATGCGAACGTGTAACTCCAGGCTGGATGAAGATCTGAAACTCTGGCCACAGTGCGAACATAAAAACGGAGCCTCGCCCGTGTGATTCCGATAATGCACGATCAGCGACGCCTTGGAGACGTACTTCTTGTCGCACTTATCGCATTTGTACAAATGGTCATCTGCTCTAATGTGCATGCTGGAGGTTGACCCATCGGCCAAGATCTCCATGTTGTACGAACTCGCCTCTGCTTGTTCCTGAAAGTGCATTTCAGCATCAACGTTTTGAAGGAAGTTGTCTCCTCCCATATCCTGAAAGGGAATGGAGTCCTGGGCGAGATGCTCCTCTCGGATGTGCTGAAGAAGTCCCGACACGTGGCTGTCTGAGTAGGAACACATGGCGCAGGGATGCTTCTGTAAAGGTAGATGGTTTAAACCTGAAGGAGGAGCAGATATCAGAGTTTTAATGCCTCGATCAAATGGAAAGATCAACATTTATTAATGTATCTGAAATCCAGTGAGGACTAAACTAGACTCATACTTAAGGAGTTTTCCATAATCATGCTTTCACTCTGGTCATCCATCAGATCTTCATTTCCCTTCTTTGAGTCCTCCAGACTCGGTATATCAAAAGTTTGGTTTTCCTCAAGCGGTTCTTCACCCCTGCTAAAATCAAACTGTCCTTCATCTCCATCGATGGCTGATGCTTGTTGCTGCTCTGAAGCAGGAGGCTTTGTGTTTGCCTCGCCTTGAAGAGACAGTTCAGGCAAAAACATGGTCTGAGATGGAGCGGAGCCTGTGAGGGATTAATAAAGGATGAATATAACGACTTCCTGCAAATACTTGTCACTTTACAGCTATTTGCAAAATTAAGAATTCATTTATTGATGCAGATGTTCAGATGCTCTGATGCTTGGGTTGTTTTAAAAACACAGAAAAAGTAAAACAAACTTTGGGTTAATTCAATCAAATGTGATCACAATGGAAGAGGTTTTAGGAATCAGCACTCTTACAATGTGCTGATACCATGACAATCAACAGTTCACCACACACTCACATGGGTTTGTGCTTCCCGACTGCTGCTCGTGGAAGTGCAGCAGCGCCTTCAGCTGCTCCGGCTCCAGAACCAGTCGTCCACATTCCTCCATGACAGAAGGGGCAGTGCTGAGCCATTCTGCTGTCTACGATGAATATATTGTCACAAAAACATTCTTCTGGTTAGGTTTTCCTGATGAGTTGCATCCCAATGAGCCCATATTTGTACCAATCACCTGTTTTATGTCAGGGACGGGCATCAGATTGTCCAGTTTGGAAATGAACTTCCACACTAATCTGTGCAGCGTGACTTCATACTGCTGGCCGTAGTGAAAGGGGAAGACTTCCTAAAGATTAAACAAGAATCTTTGCTTACAAAAGTGTTAACAGAGATAAAATGCTTATTGCTATCAATAAAACGTGACGTGAATGAGGGTGTCTGACCATAAAAAACCTCTTCCTTTCTTCTGTGTCCTTCAGCAAGGCATGAACAACTTCCACAAAATTTGACTTTGAACTTTCCAGCTCCTCCAGCTCCTGTCCGGTAGCACCAAAGACAAACAAGGAAACAAAAAAGGTGTTGATCCAGAGTACGCATCAGTATTTCCAACTTTAATCTGCTACATTAACTTTTTTATTAAACACAAACGAAAAAAATAAATAAATTGTGATTTTGTTTTTTCGGTTCAGATGATAGGTGGCAATACAAGCAAAAATACGAAAGGAGATAAATTGATCAACTTAGCCCTAAGGTGGCTTATAGAGGAATGGTTTGGGTATTAAGAGTGCTATAGATCTTTTGTGTCTTAGGTGGAACTCATGAAACTTGTCTGCAAGCTGGAACAAAATGGCTCTGAGTGGTTGTCAAATTGCAGAGGAAGAGGCATTTATTAAAAGTAGGCTGCTACATCACAATCCGGAAAACAAGCCAGAGCATAGTGTACATTTTCTTAGACAAGGCTTTTCGTTAATAAGCAGAGAAGCTGTAAGTCTAATTCACTTATATTCTGCTGTAAACATCTGTTTGAATATGTTAGTATCTGACAGACTAACCTCCTGACAACAGCTGGAGCCCATCGTGAGGCTCTGGATGACCCTCAGATGAGGCTGGATATTCAGCAGGTTGGCGGTGCTCTGAGTACGACACAACTCCAGCACCAGCTGAAACACACACATTTCAGATGCGTTTGTTTTACTTTATGTCCAACGTGAAAACGAATCATATTTTTTGTTGCACTGTTGTCGGGTCGGTTTACAGTCTGGAGACTGCGCCGATGCTTGAAATCAAGCCTTGCCTCTTACCCTCGCCCTCAGCCTCAGCAGGAGCTGCACTCTCTCTCTGGGCGTCAGCAGCTCCGGCGCCAGCTCCGTCACCAACTCCACCAACTCCTCCACTTTCCTGTAATGCTGCACATTGCAGCGCTGCACCACCTGCCAGGCAAAGGCACACATCAGGCGCAGGGTTGGAACCAGGAGGCACAGAGACGGGACGGACAAGCGGCAGCCTGAAAATGAGACGGGAAAGGTTGGAAGAAATAAAAAGATGTAAATAAAGAGGTACCGCTTATAACTAATCTTTTTTCATGCATTAAACCACTGAGTATCTAACCTTCCATTGGTGCAGCAGGTAGGTCATGAGATGTCTGCTGAGACACAGGCTCTGCCTCGGCCATGCAAGCTGCTAGCGTACTTTCAGTCTTCGAATTGCTGCGACCGAGGGCTTTATCCATGATGGAAAACCACCAGCTTTTGTGCATTTTGGAGTCTTTCTGCTCGTTAATCCTTTCATACTCTTGTTTCAGGAGTCCTATCTCCGTCCTGCATTGGCTGGTGGTCTTATCAAAGCCTTGCGTGGCGAGCTCCGAGCTCAGCTGTGCGTACACTCTCTCGTCTTCCTGAGCCAACCGCAGCTGCTGCTGAACGCTTTCCGTTGCCCACCGCGTGAGGAGCGCATCCACTTCATCTGAGCTCCAAACAGTTTGAGGGGAATCTGCTGACAGCGATGCAACCGAGGTAAAAATCTAACATCTGATTTTTAAAAAAATGGGCTTATAATGAAGTTTAAGCGCTCACCTTCAGGCGATTTAGGTGCAGTGATCATGACGGACAGATCCGTCTCTTTGGAAGCGGCTCCATCCGAGCTGAGGACAGTATCCATAACGGCAAACCAGTCGCTTTCGTCATCCACGTGCGTTTCAAATTCTTTGATTTTTTTGTACTCCTCTTTCAGCTTTTTCACTTTGAGGTTGCACTGCTGCGGGGTCTTGTTAAAACCCACCAGAGCCAGCTCGTTGCTGAGGTACGTGAACACCTGATTGTTTGCCGCTGAGGTGAGAAGCTGCGTCTGGATGTTCGGTTGAGCCCAGAGAGTTATGAGCACTTGGATTTCATCAGGGAGCCACTGGGTTTCATCTGTGTGATGCAGTCAGACATAAGGACACAATAAACAGGCTTTAAAGACAAATGATTCAAGTCAATCAATTGGTTTTAGTTAAGCTTCCACTCACTGTCAGAGTCCACATCCAACACGACAGGCTGAGCGGACTCAGCGGAGAATGATCTGCTTCCTAAATAATTTGATGCTGCGGCCTGAGAAGTTAGGATTTCATCCATGATGCCGAACCAGGCGGTCCGGCTCCAGCGCATGTGCTGGCTGTTCTTGATCCTCCTGTAATCCTGCTTGAGTTTTTTTACTGGTTCTTCTTTTACTGGTTCTTCTGATACTGGTTCTACTGTTACTGGTTCTACTGTTACTGGTTCTGCTGTAACTGCTTCTTCTTTTACTGGTTCTTCTGTTACTGGTTCTTCTGTTACTGGTTCTTCTTTTACTGGTTCTTCTGTTAATGGTTCTTCTTTAACTGGTTCTACTGTTACTGGTTCTTTTGTTACTGGTTCTTCTGTTACTGGTTCTTCTTTAACTCATTGAATTAGCATCATAAACTTGATGAGTTTAATGAAGCGTTCGTCTTCCATGGGCCTCTATAGTTTACTTTTATGCTCTAGCAATGCGTTACATTGGGTCTCAATGAATGAAAAAGTACAAATATACCCTCCACCCTGTGGGAATTGTGCTTTTTAGTATCGCAAACAGAACAGAGGATGACAGGATTGTCAGAAATCTTGGAATGTGCAAAATGTCCATCACTGTTATAGTTAAATGATATTTATGAGCAGTTTGAGACGACACCCATGAGTGTTTACTATCCAAAAAGTTCAAACTGTATCTGCAGATGCAGCATTGTTACCACTGATACGAACATATTCCTAAAAAGTCGGCAGTTCAAACGCAGCTACGTCAGGTTCTCTAAACAAGAAAACAAACGACTGGTCTGTTTTTTTCATTCAGTACCAGTATGAACTGTGAGCAGAATTAAACTCCCTTTTCTCCAACTGTGGACATGAAATTAATGAGCAATTCTACAAAATTATCAAAGCACTTGAAAAAGAGCCTGACATAGTGGTTAGAAATCCAAAAAGCCAACAGAGAAATATATTCACCGTCATAAAAAAAGTTAATAAGATCAACTCGGCAACCACAGAAGCTGAGTGCTAAAGCCAGCTGGGAGGAGCTTCACACAAGCCAGTGTTTGTTCAGTTATTTGCAGGTTGCAAATAAAAGTTTTACAGTTTTACTGAAACTGTTTAAACAAATGATTCAAAGCCAATTTATAGTTTTTATTGGGCAATTCTTCTGATGGTTTCAGGTTGATTCTTCTACAGAGAACAAATCATGAAACACGGTTTCACAAATATATTAAGACAAAGCGTTCAACATGTTTTTGGACATGTGAACTTTTAACTTCTGGCTGGAAACCTCATGTTGTGCTGTGCAACCAAATATCTCTGCCAGAAACTCTGAAGTCTTTAAGACTCCTCCTGTTGTTTTCCCTCACCATCTTTCCTACATTCTGATGAAATGTGATAGAAAGATATAGACTGAAAGGAAATCTTCTTATTTTCAGCTGTTTTGTGTTATTTCGTTAAACAAATGCAGCATTTTTGCCCCAAGCTGATACCAAAGCTAATTTCATATCCTTATAGTAGCAATCCAAATCTTTCTAAAAACATTACAATAACAACAGTGGCATAATGAGAGTAACTACACCCTCATTAGTGTGCTATGACTAAATCATCAAATAATAATATACAGAAAGACCAGATTATAAATCTGACTCAGACAATTATGTCCTCAATTTTAGAACGTCTTTTAAAGAAAGGGGAGAAAAAAAAGTCTTATTTACATATGCCACCCTCCTATAAAACTTTCTAGACCAACCCCTGTATACGCAATTTATAAATCATCAAGCATGGAAACTTTCTGCCATTATGCCCGTACAATGACTTTGTTAGTTATTAAAGTTATCAATTGATTAAACTATGAATAGAAAATCAAGTAATTTATTGTTTTAGGTTTATATGGGAAAAACAAATGAGCATTTGTCCACAGTGAAACTTCACAAAAATTATTATTTGGCAGGTTTTTTTTGCCGCAGAGCACATACACCATCTGAACTGCTGCGAACGCCTGGATGGAAGGATTTTTTTAATTTTACTGGAATTAAGGGAGGAAATGAGAAGGTATAAAAGTCTTTACTTCATATAAATGGCTTTGGTGTGTGTTTTTTTTTCCTACACTGTCCAGGAGTTATGCACAAATAAGGTGCAATCCAAGCTGTGGTGGATAAAAAAGCAAGATCTGTCAGTTTCTTTGATGTTGCTATCTACGAGCAAACATCTGTGAAGCAGAAACCACTTTGTGCCTTTCAACCATTCAGTAGAAACTAGATCGAACTGTTTATGTTGGTATGTTTTGTGCAACACAGACATCTGTCCTGTAACATGATTCATGAGATCTTTATCTTTGGCTTCACAACAACTTGAAATGCTTTTAAATGTCTCATTTGATTGAAGTAAAGTCACAAATGACAATGAGAACAAATGAATCGTTGATTATTACATGAGTGATATGTGCAAACACAATAAAACACCAACAATATAAAAAACACAGATTGGTACCCAATATAGATCATTAACAAGCAACTGCTGCTCTGCCTCAGAGAAGCAGTGGGTGATCTGAAAATGAAAGAAACAAAGTCTGCTTCTTTGCTCTTGCATCACGATCACTATCACCATCACCATCATTAAAACTATCATCATTATAACTATCATCATCATCATCATCACTATCATCACCATCAAAATCATCATCATCATTATAACTATCATCACCATCATCATCATCATTATAACTATCATCATCATCATCATCACTATCATCACCATCATCATCATCATTATAACTATCATCATCATCACTATCATCACCATCATCACCATCATTAAAACTATCATCATCATCATCACTATCATCATCATCGTCATCACTATCATCATCATCATCATTATAACTATCATCATCGTCACCATCATCATCATCATAACCATCATCATCACCATCATCATCATTATAACTATAATAATCATCATCATCACTATCTTCACCATCTTCATCACTATCATCACCATCATCATCACTATCATTACCATCATTATAACTATCATCATCATCATCATTATCATCACCATCATTATAACTATCATCACCATCATCATCACTATCACCATCATCATCATTATCATCAACATCATTATAACTATCATCATCACTATCATCACCATCATAACTATCAACATCATCATCATCATCACCATCATTATAACTATCATCATCATCTTCATCACCATCATTAAAACTATCATCATCACTATCATAATCATCATCATCATTATAACTATCATCATCATTATAACTATCATCATCATCATCATCACCATCATTATAACCATCATCATCATCATTATTACTATCATCATCATCATCATTATAATTATCATCATCACAATCATCATCACTATCATCACCATCATCATCACCATCATTATAACTATCATCATCATCATCATCATTACTATCATCACCATCTTCATCACTATCATCACCATCATTATAACTATCATCACCATCATTATAACTATCATCATTATCATCACCATCATTATAACTATCATCATCATCATTACTATCATCATCATCATCATCATCATCATTATAACTATCATCATTATCATCATCATCGTTATAACTATCATCATCATCATCATCATTATAACTATCATCATCATCATCATCATCATCACCATCATTATAACTATCATCATCATCATCATCATCATTACTATCATCATCATCATCATCATTATAACTATCATCATCATCATCACTATCATCATCATCACTATCATCACCATCATCATCACTATCATCACCATCATCATTATCATCACCATCATTATAACTATTATCATCATCATCATCGTCATTATAACTATCATGATCATTACCATCATCATCACCATCATCATCATTATAACTATCATCATCATCATCATTATAACTATTATCATAATCACCATCATCATCATTATAACTATCATCACCATCATCATCATCATCATTATAACTATCACCATCATTATAACTATCATCATCATCATCATCATCATCATTATCATCAACATCATTATAACTATCATCATCACTATCATCACCATCATAACTATCAATATCATCATCATCATTATCATCACCATCATTATAACTATCATCATCATCTTCATCACCATCATTAAAACTATCATCATCACTATTATAATCATCATCATCATCATTATAACTATCATCATAATCATCATCATAACTATCATCATCATCATCATCACCATCATTATAAATATCATCATCATCATTATTACTATCACCATCATCATCATTATAATTATCATTATCATCATCATCACAATCATCATCACTATCACCATCATCATCATCATCATTATAACTATAATCATCATCATCATCACTATCTTCACCATCTTCATCATTATCATCACCATCATTATAACTATCATCATCATCATCATTATCATCACCATCATTATAACTATCATCATCATCATTATTACTATCATCATCATCATCATCATCATTATAACTATCATCATCATCATTATCACCATCCTCATCACTATCATCATCATCATCATCATTATCATCACCATCATTATAACTATCATCATCATAATCATCATTATAACTATCATCATCATCATTATCATCACCATCCTCATCACTATCATCATCATCATCATTATTACTTTCATCATCATTATAAATATCATTATCATCATTATCATCACCATCCTCATCACTATCATCATCATCACTATCATCACCATCATCATCATCATCATAACTATCATCATCACGATCATCACCATCATAACTATCAACATAATCATCATCATCATTATAACTATCATCATCATCATCATCATCACCATCACTATCATCACCATCATCATCACTATCATCACCATCATCATCATTATAACTATCATCATCATCATCACCATCATCATCATTATAACTATCACCATCATTATAACTATCATCATCATCATCATCACCATCATCATCATTATAACTATCATCATCATCATCACCATCATCATCATTATAACTATCATCATCACCATCATCATCATTATAACTATCATCACCATCATCATCATCATCATTATAACTATCTCCATCATCATCATCATTATAATTATCACCATCATTATAACTATCATCATCATCATCATCACTATTATCATCATCATCATCTCTATCATCATCATCATCATTATAACTATCATCATCACTATTATCGTCATTATAACTATCATCACCATCATCATCATCATCATCATTATTATAACTATCATCATCATCACTATCATCATCATCACCATCATCATCATCCCTATCATCCTCATTATAACTATCATCATCATCATCATTATAACTATCATCATCACTATCATCATTATAACTATCATCATCATCATTTCTATCATCATCATCATCATCATCATAACTATCATCATCATCACTATCATCACTATCATCATCATTATAACTATCATCATCATCATCATCATTATAACTATCATCATTATAACTATCATCACTATCATCATCATCATTATAACTATCATCATCACTATCATCATTATAACTATCATCATCATCATCATCATCAATCTCATCATCATCATTATAATTATCATCATCATCATCCTGATGTGGTAGTAACTGACCCGGCGATGTAGAAGCAGGCGTTCTTATTGGTGATCAGGTCCCAGATCAGAGCAGCGTTCTCCTTCACGCGGTGCTGAACGTACACCTTCTCCTCCTGGAACAGACACGACATATACGAGTCAGAGAGTCTGACACGTTAGATACGAGTCAGCGAGTCAGAGACGAGTCAGAGAGTCTGACAAGAATCATAGAGGAGTTAATGATGAGTTAATGATGAGTTAATGGGGAGTTAATGAGGAGTTAATGGGGAGTTAATGAAGAGTTAATGAAGAGTTAATGAAGAGTTAATGAAGAGTTAATGAAGAGTTAATGAAGAGTTAATGGGGAGTTAATGGGGAGTTAATGGGGAGTTAATGGGGAGTTAATGAAGAGTTAATGGGGAGTTAATGGGGAGTTAATGAGGAGTTAATGGGGAGTTAATGGGGAGTTAATGAGGAGTTAATGGGGAGTTAATGAGGAGTTAATGGGGAGTTAATGGGGAGTTAATGGGGAGTTAATGGGGAGTTAAAGGGGAGTTAATGGGGAGTTAATGGGGAGTTAATAAGGAGTTAATGGGGAGTCAATGGGGAGTTAATGGGGAGTCAATGAGGAGTTAATGGGGAGTTAATGGGGAGTTAATAAGGAGCAAAATATATCTGTACAACAGAAACTACAACATTTCACAAAACTCAACGGCATGCCAGATTTACAGAAAAACGTAGGAATGTAGTTCTTGTTTGTGAAATAACCTGCTCAGTATAACTTTGTGTTTCTGCATGAAAAAAAAAGTAGAATTTCACTTTTATTGATTTCAAAAAGTGTTGGATGAGTAAGATCCCTTTAGATATCGACAGGTGCCATAAAAGCAACTGCAAAACATATTTGAGAGGAAAATATTAGATTCACTCTAATATTTGCTCTTCTTAGATTCTTTTTACTCCCGGTCTGTTTAAGGACTTGAAATGTCCTTCAAACTATTTAGCTGTAAATTATATCTAGGTCACAAGTAGGAGATTGGAGGAACGAAGAGATGAGAGCATGAAATTCGAGAATTTAAATGAGCTGTAGGAATACTTGCAGCTTTGAGAAGCTGACGATGGAAAATGTTGACAGAGCCTTTGAGTGCAGAGAGAAAGGCATGATGAGGACAACTCAATGTGCTCGTTAGATTTTTTTAAAAAAAAGTCTAAGTCCTTAAAATGCCTTTTGTGTTTGTCTCCTGTAAGCTGTGTGCCCTCAGTCACATCATGAAACTTATTCCAAATTAGCCATGAAGAGCAAATAAAAAGTACACGTGCATGGATGACTGAAATCTCTGCCCCGGGTGGAAATAAAGGCGCCTTTGTGTGTGAGTCAACTTCACTTGCCTTGCCCAGAAATGTGTCTGGACCCACGGAGGGCTCCTGGTTGATGAGTGGGTCTTGGGACTCTTTTAGGGAGAAGCTCTGCACAGTAAGAGACCTGGAAGGTGAGCACTCTTCTCTCCACCACCAAAGAGCTGTTCCCATCAGGAGCATGCTGAGAAACACTGCCAAACACACACACACACACACATCACGTCCTGGACCTTCACAAGCTTGGCAAAAAGCACGTCAGAAGGCTGATGTAAGCATTCAGCATGATCTAAGATGTCTCCCTGGGTTGGACAGACATGGCTGGTATGACTAAGCAGAGCTGTGATGCAGTGTGTTTGAGAGAAACCCATCCACTTCTTTAATTACAGTGTTTCTGTTTATTATTCTCTTTTCCAGAGTAAACAAAATCTTTGTCCTGGGAAGCTGAGAAGACTCAGAGGTTTAATTCGACATGTGTGAGTTGAATTTTACCTTCTGTTTTTATACAGTTACTCAAACATCACTTATTCCTAGATGACCTGGGCTGCAATCCTTTGGCTTGTAAAGAGGGAATTTTCTACAATGCTTTGGCTGAATTTACTATGTCAGAATCAAGATGTGTGTTACTGTCTCACTTCTATAGCAATCACACATTTACTCGCTTTCTTTGGAGACCAAGATTATGCAAACAGCTCTGCTATTTGTGAAGACATACTTAAATTATTCTTGAAGAAGTGGATAAATAATGGTTAAAATGGTGCACACAGGAAAATAAAATGTACGTAAGGAAGGAAAAAATATAAGATGAAAACAAACTGGTCCCATTTTAAAAGCAAACCTAAAATTCAAAAAGGGTATTCAGTCTGTAAATGTGCCTGTGAAAAGTTATCAAAAGTTAATTTAAAAGTTATAAAAACTGAAAGCTTAGTGAGAACGTCCTCTAGTCTTTTCCTGCTTTACTGTCCAAAAACTAATTTAAAAAAAAAGGTTTTAGTTCCTAGTGATGGTAGATGTCTTACTGATCAGAGAGAGGATTCCAGCAAATGCAGGATCAGATAAAGTTGATGATGTAGTTATGGAGGCGATGGCGTGAGGAGAAACGCAGCGTAACTGCAGCCCCTTAGCCAGCAGGTCTACGGCACACTCGCCCTGGCAAACCATCTCCGGACGTCCACAAGCAGACGGCCCTTAAAAACAGCAGAGAAATGATTGAGGATCTGCACTTTCTTTAACAGCACAGTTATAAAGGCTGATGCATTTGGGATCGCTGGTACCGCTGGGCTGAAGCGCCGGCTGCAGAATGGCCACACCGCCTGGGGAGGTGATGCTAGACAGCAGCACCCGGAAGTTTCTGCCATTGTGCTTGTTTGCTTGGCAGATGGAACGCGTGACTTCCTCACTCCAGTATAAATATCCCTGGAAAAGAAACAAACAAAAAAAAATGCTGCTGTTGCAGCCACATCATGACAGACTTCCATCATTCTCTGCTTCCTCTGCTTTTTATCAATTTCAACTGTGCAAGAATCAGTCAGAGCAGGAATTTCACCTCAAACACAGCGAGTCCAAAAACCCGGTCCAGATAGCCGTTCGACTCTACCACTGTTTTACGCTGACGACCATCCAGATTTACTCTGGTGATGCTCCTCATTCCCTGGTCAAACCAGTATAGCAGCTGGCGAGGCATATCTGGGGCAAAATAGTGCACGCATGAATGTGCCGCATCAGCAGCAGCACTGAATGGGAACGTTTTTCTAGTTTACCAAACCACAAAGTAAAAAGCCACTAGTTTCACCTAAATGTACATTGTTCCAGTTTTATTGGGAGAGTGGGGTTTCACCACTTCCTTCAACTTGTCTGTGCGCAGAGGAGATTACGAGCAGCAAATATTTTGCATCGTTTTCAAGAGGTTCTAAGCTTAAAATCATACCCAGAGACAGAGCAACAGGCTGGCGAACCGAAGAGGTGACCAGATCCATCGTGTCGCTGCCATTTAAACCGGCACTCTGGATCTTTGGAGAGCTCCCACACTGTGTCCAGAAGAGGAAGCTGAGGAAATAACAGAATCAAACATGACTTTTATCTTTTACTGACATCACCTCTTGCCTGATAGCATCTGGCAAATATCTTGGCTTTTCGTAAAAAAGGAAACAACTTTAAACATAAATGACTTGCGAAAATGTCAAACAATGTTTTCCAAGCAGTCAAAGTGGGGCTGTGGAAAGTGACATGCAGCTGTTCCTCCAGACTGGACCCAGTAGTCATTAGTGTAGCGCCAGACGCTGCCAGGTTCATACATAATCAAGTTTTTCTAACGAGATTTGGTGATTGCGCTGTGTGGGTGGAGAGATGATGTTTTCCTGCCTCAACACTGACAGATGAACCAGTTTTAGCATGCAGTTGTTGATTTTAGCCAGAAAAATACACAAATGTATTTAATCACTTGACGAAGTATTGTAATAAATCATTATGTTTCATTTTAAAACCCTGGCTTCGCTACATTTTATCTGGAAAAGCATCTAAAAATACTCCCTTTTCCTTCAGGTTAGGGGACTAGTTCATTTACCAATCCCATTCATTTGGCTCCTTTTGC
>JBAJHY010000024.1:11634020-11645222 GCA_037177095.1 Craterocephalus marjoriae | reverse complement strand
AAAACCCTCACACAGTAGTCTACACGTGTGCTGAAGCACATTAGTAATCATCGAAATTTGAATTTTTCTTTTCCAAATGTGAATTACTGACATGAGAGCTACTTCCTTTACAGGAAAAAGCTTTCCAGTCAAGAGTGGCATCATCTATATAAGCTGTACAGGGTTCAGAGACACAGAAATGATTGAAGGAAAAGGTAAAGAGCAGCACATTCTTTCAAAATGTGTGTTGTGCGGGAGATGTTAAAGACTGTGAGGCTGCAGTGAAGGACAGTTTGTAAGATTGAGAAATCATGGAAAAATGGATTTCAACTTGTAAAAGTAACCTTATATTTTAGTTAACTTAGGAAATTGTGTGTTTTCATTTTAATTTTAAGTACAAAAGGAGGATTTTGCTCTTCTTCCCTTTAAGGTGGAGATAATTTAAGTAAGATATTTGCATTAGCTAAATTGTAGCTTCAACTAGCAGTTACTTATTACATGTTGCTAGCACCAGGATGGAATAGAGATCATTTCGAAAGATCAGTTCACAGAATCATTGATTTAACTATGTTACCTAAACTTTAAAATGTTATGAGTACAGATTTAAGTTGGAAACATTCCTCAAAGATTTTGCTCCATATTGACATAACAGCATCACACAGTTGCTGCTCATCCATCCCGTTCCACCACATCCCAAAGGTGCTCTGTTGGACTGAGATGTGGTGGCTGTGGAGGGCGTTGGAGTTCAGTGAACTCATTTTCCTGTTGTAGATGATCGGAGCTTTGTGACATGGAGCATCATCCTGCTGGAAGTGGCATCAGAAGATGCTGCACTGTGCTCAGAAAGGGATGGACATGGTCAGCAACGCATACTCAGGTAGGCTGTGCTGGTTAAACCATGCCCCTTGGTAAGAGGCCTGAAGTGTGCTAATGGTGTCGCTTCTCACACAATTCCATCCCCAGCTGCCTAATGCATTGATACGAGGCAGGATGGATCCACGCTTTCATGTAAAATTCTAAATGTTGCAGCTGAGGTGGAGACTCATCAAACCAGGGAGCATTTTGTCCAAACTCAATGATCCTGTGTGAATTCTCAGTTTTTGGGTCTTCACTGGGTCTTTCCCATGTATCTGTGACCATTGTGCATAAAAATCCCACATCAGAAGTTTCAGAAGTACTCAGACCAACCGCGCGCAATCAACTGCAGCATATTAAATGAAAATAAGGGTAAATCTGTTTTAAAGAAGTTTATGTGTGAAGCTTAGTGCATGCACATCTTTAAGGTTTTCAAAATGTTCAGAAGTTTGCAGACATACAGTTTGCACACTGTTTGCTGATATTAAAGGCAAACTTCCTGATTTCCTTACGTAACATCGTTACTTTTATCACCAATTCTCTGATCCACTAATCTTACTTTGCTCATTTGTTTACCTTTCTGTCTGAACGTCCTGACTCTAGGTCTTGCAGGTCTTTCTCCTGTCTGTATGAGCCTGCCTGATGATAAAGCCTCCCCACAGAACAGTGTTGCAGTGCTACAACGCTCTACCTCATTACCACGTGTAAATAAAGACGAATGGCTGACGATATTCACACAAATTTGTTTCCCATTACACTGGGGTCAGCGGTAATTGTGGCTGGCGTCCAACTCCCTCGAGTGTGCGTACAGTTACATTCATATTACAGTTAATGAACGAGGGGATAACAAATTGTTCTGTAACACCCAACCCCCCAGAGTCTCAATGGACATTTTTTCTCAGTGGTCAGCTACATTAGCAAAAGTGAGGAGAAAAGAAAGTCTATCTGGGCTCATACCCCCCTTTCTTTTACTCCTATTGCTCTATTACTCCTGAGAGGGCCACCGTCTATTTAGCCTATCTAGGCCTCAGGCCCCCTTTGTGTGTTTAATGCAACATGATAAATGTGAGAACTTGTTTGTGCGCAATATGCATTGCATGCAGAATAATTTGTTCCATCATAAAGGCTTGGATTACTGTGATTATTTGGATGGATTTTTGAAGTGTTGGTGCATGTATGTTATGTTTGACTGTAACTGATAATTAACCTCAGAAATAAAAATATTTCTATTTGATTTTCTCCCTAACACCAAAATATAAATATGTTTCTTTGTTTTAGTCCTTGGTTGAATACAGTAAAAATTACAGCATCATCGACAAAGAATCGAAGCCTTGGGAAAATATATGTTTTTATTTTCCATAAAAAGAAATAACATTCACATCACTGGAACCACTGAACCCACACTGGATATATAAGTTAACATAGCTCAAACCACTTAACTTCACATTTTTACATATTATAAAAATTTCAATTCTATAAAAATACAAATCCTTCAAGACTTAATTCGCATTTTAACTGAAATCAGTGCTTGCTAAAAGATAAAAAGGGGGAAAAACTGAGAGAATCACTGGGTTAAATGTCTGATCGGAGGTTTTTATTCTTCTCTGCCGTCGTCGTTCATTCAGTTTTCACTCTGGCACAGAGTCCGTTCTGCACACAAACATTTACACAACAAAGTCAATACTTAAAGTAAAACTTCCTGGTCTTAAAAAAATACTTTTCTAAAGCTGGAGTGTCTTCCAGTAGATTTGGTTCACACAAATAAAAAAAACAAAACTAAAAGCACAGAAAGAGCCAAATGACCCTGAGGCCTGGCAATAACCTCTGCTTTGAGGTTCTGCTTCAGTGGGAACAGTAACTCACACACATAGTTAAAATCCTGAGGGGATGTGGGAACCATGAGCCATATGGTTGCAGAGGGAGATAAAATGAAAAAGCAAAAGAATGAGGCGGAGACTGAAGCAGAAAGGTCAAGGGAATATTACAAGAGAGAAAACTGAGATAATTACGACAAACAATATAAACTTGTGTGCACTGTGGTGCTTATCAAAGGCAAACGTTGACCCCAGGGAGTTCTGGTGAGACTGTCTCAGAAATAATAAAGGCTCTTTTTTTCTTTAATAACGTTATCAGAGTTGACAAACTCAGATTTCCATCAGATAATCAAGTAAATTTCTACAATATCACCTAACAGAAAATGAGCATAGACTGGTTTGGAGCAGATATTGAAGGCCGTGTAGGTGTATCTGTAAGATACATAAGGCATGGCTGTGAGGAATAAACTAGTAAAAAAACTGAGGAAGAAAATTCAAATTAAACCTTCTCCACTCGCTGTCAGTGAGGACTGAAAATCTTTTTTTGATCATTTGTGCGTTATATGAGCAACATGCTTACCTTGTCAGAACTTATTAGTAGCAGCTGCTTCTTTTTGCCTTCATATACATCAACCTCGAGTGAGAATTTCCATTAACCTTTTCTAATGCTAATCATCAAAATGTGCATCAGAAAGCATAAATGGAAGCATGACTATTATTCTGTGGCGCCTCATTCATGATGAAGGTCAGGGTAAAGTTTTAAGTTTCAGCCAAGCATTTTCACTGACATGTTTATTGATGAAATTCAGTGGTTAAATGTTAAGATTTTTACCTGATGTAATCGTTTATATTTTATTCTACATTTAATTTTCCCTTTGATTATATTAAAACTGTTTTGTTGTTCAGAGAACTAATTTTTTTATTCAGCAAAGTCATAAATGCCAAAAATTCCTGGAGTCAGGAAGGCATTTAAAGCTGAACTTTTTCCAGCACAGGCTAAATGTAGGTTCCATTAATACAAGGAGACAGCCCTTTGTTTATCCAAGCAAACTACCAAATCAGCAACATCCTCCAGTCAGCAGGTCATCTTCCAGAGTGTTGCTGTCAGTGGGCTGTAATCTTGTGCTGGCCTTTCCTATAATCTTTCTCTGTTTGCAGTATCAGACAAGAGGTCCGACGATTGCAGCCGGAGCAACAAACACGCGCAGAGACGTAAACAAACTCACACTCACTTACGCAGTTCACACCCGCTTGAAAGAGGAGGGAGAGCAAGGCTGAGAGCAAATGAGCTGGAAGTAAAGTAATGCACAGACTGAAGAAGGTGAGATAAATGTAGGAGACAAGAAGAAAAGAAAACAACGTCAGAGAGAGAGAACTCGAGGCAGGAGGAGGAGAATGAGAGAAGGGAGGAAAAAGAAAAAAAACACAGGAGGTGGGGAAAAACCTCTGAAGAAAAAGAGAAGCTGCTTGGCAGCGGGAGCTCGCGAATTAGAGAGTATAAATCAGAAGCGCAGACAGAGACAGCCAAACAATACCCTCACGTATCCTTCACACGCCTTTTTCACCACATTGTTGCACTCTTTTTTTTTTTTTTTTACTTTGAGATCAGTACTTAGATAACATGCGCTGTCAATTCAACAGAAGCGTTTTGAAGTTCGAATGAGATAGAAAAGAGGCTGAAGCCAGACAAAGAGTGGTATAGACAAACTGAGAAGTTTTAAAAAAAGGGATTAAAATAAAACCACGTGTCTCTTTTTAAACTCAGATTGTTACCCCGCCTTTGCCCTTTCTGCAGCCAAACATTTGGGGCTGGAAGCTCACCAAAAAGAGATAAGAAGTAGGGCTTGTGCTTGTGAGGGAGTACGCATGCATGCATTAATGGAAAGAGAGGATGTCAAACTTTTCCATCGAAGGAATGTTAACAGCCTGAAACCTCAAGAAGGATTTTTGTAACCTATGGCTTGATGGATTAAAACCCTAAAACAGAAAGTGAGGGCATGAATGTCATGCTTTTATCATGCAAAAAAAGACGTGATTTCGTACCTGAGAGTCTCTTGTGTGACCTGGAGGAAGTCTTGGTCCCGTTCTGTTGCTTCTTCTCCATCGGCGACGGCAACGGCAACGCTGGCAGAGCAACAGCTCGGTGAGCGGGCGAGGATGACAAGGACTTCCGGTCCATCGGTGAAGGAGACTGTGTCGATGACGCCCGCCTGTCCAGCGGCGAGCGTGCCGGACTGGGCCGCCGATCCAAAGAGGATGGAGGCGTGATGGAACGCGGAGTAGATGGGCCGCTGCTGCCGCGACCATTGGTGAGCTTTTCGCTCAAACGCTGCGAGGCTGGGGGGGTGAGGGAGGAAGATTTTAGGGGAGAAGGGGAAGAAGAGGAGGACGGGGCGAGGCGCACATGTGATGCGGAGTCAGTCCGGCCGAGGCAGGGCATCTTCTCCAAGCTGACGACTGGAAGCGATACACTGGAGAAGAATAAGAAGAAAGAAAAAGAAAAGTTGAAACAGAGCACATTAATCATTTTGGAGGCAACAACAACCTCACATGGTGTTTTAATCACACTCTCGGGATATAAATAATAATGTAATCATGTAAAAATGAAAAGTTTACACACCATGTCTTGTTCCGTGCCCCCTTAGGAGGGTAAACAGCAAGCGGCGCCTTACTGAAGCGGGAGTGAGGATAATCTTTAGGGACCCTGAATGCCAGCGTGTCCCCGGGGCTGGGTGCCACGCTGGGGGCCACTGCAGGTGCTTTGGGCTTCATGGGAACCAAGGGGCTTCGGGTGGGGACCTGGGAGCCGTGTCGCTTCTCTAAAACAAGCCGAGACAAAAAAACAGAGACAAATATTGCATGTTTGAGTTCATGTAGGTGACACATTTACCAAAAAAGTAAAACTCATCATCATGCACTGCCAAGGATTCTGGGTATTTTTCTCTCTGATTTACAAACACTTAGCAATTGGGACGCATTTTTTAGTGTTTGTTTGTTTGTTTAATAGAGTAGAACCAAAAAAAAAAACTAAACAAAACAAAAACACTACTTTGGCAGATGGCTATGTTGTAACACAAGAGAGAACAAATCGGTGCCACAACTTCTCCTTAGAAAACTGTTTCCAAATCAGTTGAAACTTTTGCTGTAATTAGCAACATGCCCGTTACTATCTAAAGTGTCCTTGTGTGATGAACTCCGCCATACTGCTGCTGCGTGAAGTTCAACACCAGCCAACTGCTACGAACACCTTTTGACCCAGATCTGACTAGAATAAATAAGGGAAAACTGCTGAGACACAGTAGGAAATGCAGAAGGGGAGTAAATCAAAAGTGCTGTTGGGAAGAGGGGTGGAAGGTGGAAGGGGGTGCGGGGGACGTAGGAGAGGAGAGGAGCTCACACTTACGGTTTTTGCTATGCATGTCTTTGTGGGAGCAAGGTGGGTAGGGGGGTGGGGGGGTGTGGTCCAGGACTGTCTCTCTCTGTGTCTGTCTCACAGGGAAACTATACCCCAGCTACCTGAATGAAAACAGAGGGGTGAACACGCCGTAAACTCTCAGAAAAAAATTAATAAATAAATAAAAAGCACTGAAAACACTAAAAATCATCTTTTGGGTAGCTAGGTAATTCATAAATTGGATGTCTTTTTTATATAATAATGGCCTCTTAGTCCATCTCTTCCTTAAGCTGCTTCAGAGATAAATAGTCAACATCTGTAAGACAGGCTGGAAAGCAGTTGTTTTTTGTTTTTTTTTGGAATGAGATTGTGACTGGAAGTCGACCGAATTTCCTGCCTGCTGATAAGAATCAAAAAAAGTGCAGCAAGTAGTAAAAACTGAAATATGAAACTCAGGTGGAATTAAAAGGTAGATATTTTTTCAAGGTTATGAAAAAAGAGAGCAGCACGTTTGGTTTTGGCTTTGTATTTGTGAGAAAGCAAAATCAGGAACTACAACATTATTATACATTCATCTGCACGCCAGAAATCAACAGAAGAAAAATTCAGAAAGCTCCTGCTTCCATCTTTTCTTTGGCAAATTCCTAACAAACAGAGAGCAGCACAACAAGCACCGGCCAAGCTAAAACAACTCCAGCATTTAACTACTCCAACACATGCACACACTATGAAACTACCACTGAATAGAAAATACATCCCAACAACATACACATCTGACACTTTCTCTGCTTTTAAAACTAATATATACACTGTCAAAAGTAGATGAATTAAACCAGAGAAATAAGCTTATTTGCTCTCTTTGAATTCAGACCGAGTCAAATCAACTGTTTCCCCTCACTGACTGGCTTAATGCTAAGCTAAGCGTCTCTTCCTGTAGCTGTAGATCTGTATCTAATGTGCAGACAGTGCTGATGTCATGGTTTACCCACCAAGCAGCATGAGGTGCTGTATATGTGTTACCAACAGAAGGACATTACAACATCAGGGCTGAGTCTGACTTGTGAAGTGTTTGCTCAGAAAGCACTGGCGTGTGTGTAAGCGTGCTGCAGGTGACTGAGTAAGAGTTCACACGGTGTGTCCACAAGGGGCTCGCTGTGCTAATTAAAACAGGTGTTTGTGCGTGCGGGTATGATATAATGTCAGAATCCATGTATTGTGAGCATGCATTCAAGCGTATGCGTGCATATTGCGTAGCCGAGTGTGCATCACAAATACATACACAGCGTGATCACGGTGCGAAAGCCACATTTGCATGTGTGCTTTCATGTGTTTTTAGCACAAATGAGTCAGTGGAGCCAAACAATCATGAAAACAAGTCCAAAGTCATGTCTACAGGTATGCAATACAAATTTCACATATTTAATCACACTTTCTTTCACAAACATTCACACACTGGACCTGCAGCCTTCAGGGGAACTTAATCATATATCATATAGCTCAATGAAGCTGTGCTTTAAAAACAAAAGAGGGAAATCTGAAGATTTCAGGCTTATTCTCTCATTTAAGGAATTCTAAAGTCATAACAACACAGCCAGGAACGAGAAGGATAGAAAATCTGAAGTAACATCATATCAGATATTTCGTAGTAATTTGGCCGAGCCATATAAACCTGATGCTTGGTTGCGCAACTTAAATTAGTGATCCTTTATTTTATTTGGATGCATGCCAAGTCTTACTTAATAAAACTGCAAGCAAAAGAAGCCATCCTATAAAAATAGCCACATAAAACCCGCTACATAAATATGATTTAATAACGACACAATTCAAACATGCATTTCAGGCAAAAGACATAACTCTCATGATCAAAAATAAATAAACTGCTAAGCCTCTTAGAAATCTATGTGGGCAGTAAGACTTAAAGAATGATCCACTTATCCCCCCCCACGCCCCCCCCCAGAACAGCCTCAGGTTTATGTTTTGCAAAAGGACCGAACCAGGGGAGTCGACAGCCATCTGGAAGCTCCCCATACTGATTTTACAATACATGGACAAACGCCCGGCCAAGTTCACTAAGCCACTCCACCACAAGAGCGCCCTCCCTTTTACACTCTCATGCCTGCCAGTTGTTATGGCAATGCTGAGAGCCCAGCTGGATGCTGATTGGCCTCAGACTTATCCTGTGGGCGGCGTCAGCGGAAGATGAGGAAGCAGGCTCTCGGACCTCAGCTGAGTTTGTTTACGTTAAGAGAGGAGCACGAGAGAGTGAGAGGAGGAGAGAGAGAAACTGGAATGAGAAAGTAAGAAGAAACATCCCTTAATACTAGTGGTCATGGAGGTCTTTCAGTGGCTATTTTAACTACTCTGTACCTCGGCTAATAAGCGCTGTATGATCACCAGCAGTACAGAAACTAAATCCAACTTCTGTGGTTAGGAGCAAATCTCTCCAGCAGCAGCCAAACGGCATGTTAACACCACATCCCAGTAACACACACTTCTACCAACTAACAGCAGCAAAGAGAGCCCAGACGATTGTTAACCGAAAGAAAACCAAGTGCCGCTACCGTCCGACTCTGAGCTCATCTAATCCGCCGCTGCAGCGAGAAGTTGCTCGGCAAGCAAAGACAGACAGACACTTCCACCGACGGCAACAACATGACCCCTTTCATCATGCGCTCGACTTGCTCGCACGCAGGAGAGCAGCGGCTTGCACAGAAAGACGAATACGAAGACAACGTAGTAGTTGATGAGAACTGGAAGGAATACATCAAACCATCTGAAGATGCTGTGGAGACCTGATTTATTTAAACGCACCGCTTCAAAAGGCATACTGTAGATCTACTTTGACGCTCGCTTTCTCTAGTTTCTGGTGATCAGGGCCAAAGGTGCCCAGGGTTGGAAAGAAATACATTATATTAAGAAAATTTGCCCTTAAAGTGTTCACTTTTAATTACATTTTTACAGATAGCACAATCTTTGCGGCTCATAGTACCGAAAGCATATTTTTGCGTTTCTTTGAAAGCTCAATAAAGAGAGTACGGCGCTAACACTGCCAGGGTGAGGGATTTAGTTTGTTTCCCACTGGGGCACTTACGCTAAGAATATACATGCTTGCCTTACTCTAAGGAGATTTAAATAAACAAATCCACTAAATGGAGTAAGTCTCTGATGTGTAAAATATAGTATCTGAACCTGAGAGCGAATTATGTAGCATGTAGTTGTTAGTTATGATCCCTCCCTTCTTCAAGCACAGCAAAATGAACAGTAAACTGGGCATGTATAACTAGGAGCCACTGACCCCTGAGGCAGCAAACCCCCCTTCGCTTCCCTCTGTGTGCATGCATTTCTGTACACGTGAAGCCTCAGAGCTGCTCCGATGCACAGGTCAAGCATGAAAGCTAATCCCTCGATGGATGCACATAAACACAAAATACAACACTGTGGTGATGAATCGAAATGCCACGCATTTAAAGCACGGTACACAGCAGGAGACAATGGCGGCGGTGCTTGGGAGGATGCGGCAGTGGCATGATGGAAACGTGCAACAATGGCAGGAAATGCAGAAAACATCCCAAAACTATCTTGACGGGGTGAGTTCCTAAAGGCGATCTGCTCTGCGGAGGTCAGGGGGAGCGTTTTAATTCATGACACAGAGCAGTTGGGCATATAATGCTTCAAATGAAAAAAAGCGGTCATTTATAGTTGCAGGATAACTTCTAGGGCACAGCGACACACTAACATGATTCGAGGCATAAAAGTATCGGATGAAATCTGCCTCACTGGCCGGCGACAGTGCCCGATTGTTATCCAATTATGGCCTGAAGATTATTTCATCTTTTGGGGTGCTCCTGGGAGATTCCAACCCCTGGCTGTGTGCGCACGAGTGTGTGTCAGACCTGTTGTCACCCAACCGAGCAGAAACTCTGCCAACAAGGGTAAAAGAGGGGGAGGAGGGGGGAGGGAAAGCGGGGGCCAAACAACAGTAGCTGCCAAGAGTTTATCTGTGTTTGTGTGTGTGTCTCTCTCACGATACCGCCGACCCCTTTCTGTTGAGAAACAGAAAGTGAGGATCTGAGTGAGACAAGTGTGTTTGTGAGCGCGCTCATTAAGCGTGTAACCATGTGCCCGCCATTGCCACCCCCCTCCCTCCCTCCTCCACCCAGCACAAACAGAAGAAGCAGCTCGCGGGCAGATGCGAGCGCGGCGAGTGGAGCCACAATCAAAAACAAACAAGAGGTGGACAGGCAGAGCAGGGCGGGGCGTGGCGCTGCCATTTCAAAGACAAATCAATGCCCATCTACTTTCTATAGATTTCCTTTGAAAACATCCGACCCTTATGGAAATTTGATTTGAATTACATAACGTGGTGTTTTGTGCAGGGCATAGATTACAGTTTTCAAAGCGAGTCACACATACTACTCAGCCCTGAATTCATGTACGTATACAATCGTATTATTCAACTTCATCTTTAGAAAAAACTTAAAACTGGGGCTAAGTGGGAGATTTTATTGTTTTTTCATATTTTTTAAATAACAAACCACTTTGACAAATCCTTCTTAAAGTGTATCAGGAGGGAATACCAGCCTGCTCTCTAAGCACCACCTTAAGAGAAGAGATGTTCATAAATTGGTGGATGTACCCGTTTGTGAGATACAATTCTTGTGTGCACGGTTAAATTTGTACCTTATTCATTGTTTATCTGCCTGCTGAGTATTAAACGGCACAAACATGTAGTATTTGTGTAAAGGATAAATTTCTAGTTTTGTTATGTATATGTAGTTTTGTGTTTGTTTATCTTGGTGATGCGTACAAATATGCCCTGATGCGTTAGTGTGCGACTTTGTCCTAAAAAGGCGTGCGCGTTTGTGTGCGTTTCTTACCGTAGTGTGTGAGGATGCCCTGAGGAGTGACCACCTTACTGCAGACATGGCAGACAACAAGACAAAAATCTTCCAAAGCTGGGAAAGGGCTGTAGGCAAGCATCTCTGACGAAAGACAGATACTTTTTAATGCAGATCAGACGCAGAGTATTTTTAACCATGCAAACTCTGGAGGATAGTAAACTGTTTGTTTTGGGGCTTTGACAGTTTGTTTGAATATGTAAATATTATAGAGAGAACAGGAAAGAAGGGAGTGAGGGAAGGCACATAGAGATAACTGCTC
>JBAJHY010000024.1:11441287-11452045 GCA_037177095.1 Craterocephalus marjoriae | reverse complement strand
ATACAGCATTCATAACATAGAAACAAACAGGAGCTAAAGTTACATGCCTCTGCAGAGTCTGAAGTTGTATCCCCAAGCCCTCAAACATGTAGGGCAGAGCTGGAGCAGCATGTGGTCACTCTGGAATTCTGCGCCGAGAAAAAAACAAAAACAAAACGGGGAGGGTTGGGGGAGAAACTTGCTTGACTTGCAAGTTTCCTCTGATTTCAAACTGCACAAGTTCCTTTCATTGAATATTCTGCTGGTTCAGCTCGCCCCGGTTACATCTGAGTAATGTGCTTTGCTGTCTTTGTGTGCGTTTACCACGCAGATGTCATGGCACCGATCCAGAGCAGTCGATATAGGTGGGTGGTGGGGGAAGACGTGTGTGTGTGTGTGTGTGAGCTCTGTTTAACATCACTTGGCAAGCTTTTCAACTCCCTGATTCTAATAAGGCAGCTTGCAGACACTCGGGCTTTTGATAGAAAAATAAGGAACTAAAGTAGATAAGTAGGATTTAATGGTTTTAGACAGAAGTGAATGAGACGAGAACTCTCCTTAGTGCCTCAAACACTGCATTTTATTCTTCCTTCTTTTAGTTTGCATGTTTGGAATCTTGACAGTAACAAAAATCTTAATCTACTAAGGATGTCTATGCCTTTCATATCTCTGTATATGCACGTTCTTAAACAAAAAAAGAAAAAAAGTTGTCATTTTCTGTCTCTAAACCTCTGTTCAGAGCCCATGTTGCTTGCACTGCAGAGGTGATCTTGTCTGGTTTTGATTAGGCTCTCAGGGATGTATGAAGGTCCTGTCTTGCTTCTTTTACATAAAGCCAAAATGTTTGTTTTTCCTGCTGTCTGGTCCTCTGGTTTAGAATTACAGATTGCACTTTAAGTTCTCCTCCTCTTTTCTTTTCCTTTGCGTCCCTCTCTGCTCCTTTCTTGCTGACGAGACAGACTTTAAAGCACACACAGGGAGAATTTTATCCCAAAGGAAACAAAGTAAGGTGAGCGGGCTGGCGTACGAAATTCACCTTCACACTCCACGCTGCTCCTGCTCTCCAGTTTTTCTGCCTGTTTTTCTGCAATTAACAGCCTGACTGACCGATTCACGGCTTAACTGTGTATGTAACCTGGATGAAACCTATGCTTTTTTTTTCTGAGGCAGAAAAGGCTAATTTTTGTTTTTACAGCCTCCCCCACTTGTTCTCACTCTCTCTCTGTAACACAGTGACCCTTGTATTTCTGAACTGTTTCCTCTGGATGCCTGAACTCTTTCCATCCCCGGGGGCTTGTCCAGTGTTACTGAAGCATGGGCATCTTCTGTTGGCAGCCAACGCAAGTAGCAACTGCACTAAGTTTAAATGCAACTTTTATAGTTCCTAGTACTTCCTTAGCTTGAAAGTTGGATTTTTGATGACATTTTCTTTGTTTTAATTCATGGTAAGTTAAGAAATACATAAATTTTTGCCTCAACATGTAATGTCCCACCAGTGATGGGAAAAAGCTAGAGGCTTCATTAGCAGAAGTGTTACAGCATCATATGACCAACTTGGGTGATAATATTTGTCTCTTCAGAGTGTTTACATTTGATGAAGAGGATGTAAATGTGATAACATCCCTAGATGTGACATCTATGCATTATGATCAAAGATTAGATTTTCAGTATGCGGGACTCTTTTTCTCTCACTCCCTGTTGCCGATGTAGGTGGTACTGTATGCGATGGTGTTACAGACCAACCTGTCTGTTTGTCCTCTGGTCTGGTGAGGCCAAATGAAGCATTTGAGCCCACACAGATGATTCAAAAATTGCACAGACTCACAAGGAAAGACCACCTTTTAGAGTTTGCTTCTCGTTTTTTCACACTTTTTGCCATTTCGATTTCCTGCCTGTTTTCCAAGGTTGTATTCTCAAATTTGCACTTTGTACCTCCTTTTTTAAATAGTTTATAACAATCCCATGTCGCGGGTAATGTCACCTCAACTCCTGTAAACTCATCTGGTAAAATAACTTGACTTTCCATTTAATTATCCAACCCTTACAAGTGCATTAGGGTTGTGTGATGTAAAGGAGTGTGTTCTTGAGGATACATGACTTTTCAGTTTGCAACACAGCATAAGAAACAGACAAGCCAAAAGAAAAAGCCAAAATTGTCAGATGGCAAGAATGCTCTTAGTGTGCACTGTTCCCAGAAACAAGTACCTTAAACTGAAAAAGAGAAACCTCAAACATGTATTCAGTGGCTTGTTGTGATTGGGAGCTTATTTGTCTTATTTTCTGCCCTTTATGTCTTTAGACTGACATGGCAAACTGTTTGAAAGGCACGAGGAGTTTTCCAGATCATTCGAATATTTCTATTTGCTCAACACTTTTAGACAGCCTTTTATAAATCGTCATTGGTTCTGTCAGTAATGAAATGATGCTTACTTTTACATATCCATTTCTTTGTGTGAGTTTATTAGCAGTGCTGTCTGACAGTGGTCTCCTAATCCAGCTGAAGGGGAATTGTTGGCAGTAAAATGTGTGAAACAATCAATCACAACAGTGTGAGCTCATGCCATTTAAACTAAAGAATGTAATGAGCTCCTTTTGATGCAGAGAAGTAACTTTCTTTTTTTGCAGTTTATGGGTCTTTTTCACAAAGGCCTCGTATTCTTCCCACATGTTTATTTTTACACGTTTCCAAACGAGAGACGTCTCTCTGTCACACTTTACTTCCTTTTACTCCTCCAAAGCAGCAGCTCCAAACCTTTCTGTGCTTAACAGGGAAACTGCAGCCGTTCTCTAAAGGTAAGGCTTGAATCTGTCTGAATCTCCACGAGGCCTGAAATCCTGCAGGATCTAAATGTCCCCTGATTCTAATTAAATGTCTCTCCTCCTTTTTCTGGCGAGTTCTGTCAGCATGCAGACCCATCAGCAGGAAACATCCTCATCCTGCAGGACCGGACTTCATCCTGACTTTCTGCACGTTTGTTCACTTTGTAATAAACGCCGTCTCCCTCCAGTGTGACCGGTCCTGGAGAGGAACGCCAGGCGCAGTACGCCGTGTTCGTGGAGGTAAATATGGACGCCATACAAGCTTATCGTGCAATCTGAGCTGACACGATGATGATATGATTCTGTTGCATCAGAACCAGACTGAGTGCAGCACATGAAAGCAGCCTGGGTCGGACTGGAAAAGCCTCATTTGATCTGACATTAAAAAAAAACGAGTAGCAGAGTTTTTATAAGAAAAGTTTTCTCGAGCTTCTCGTTTCTGGATAAAATAGCATCCAGACTCACTAAAGCACCAGATCTGTGGCTCTGTTGGACCCGTTTCGAGCGGAGCGACACGCGGTTCTGCTCATCCTAAGGCAGCAGAACTGAAGCTGAATGTTGCAGCCAGAGGCAGCAAACCTCCTCTTCGTACAGTCTCACCTTCTTCAGCACCTCCGGGGGCAGCAGCGTCTCCATGGGAAGCTCCCACCAGCAGTCGCTGCCCTTCTCTTTGAAGAGCTTGGCTATGTGCGGGACGGTGTACCTGCAGAGACCAGAAACAGCTTCTGTTACGACTCCGGACAGCAACACCAACGCCTTCCGGCCGGTTTGCTCACTTGTTGATGAGAGCCTCTCCGGTGTCTTTGTGGTAGAAGACGGGGATGGGGACGCCCCAGCTGCGCTGTCTGGAGATGCACCAGTACGTCCGTCTGTCCAGCATGGCCAGCAGGCTGCCCCGCGCCGACTCTGGCAGAACGCGCACCTTCTGCAGCACGTCCTGCAAACACACACACGCTTTTACCTGAAGATAGGGCGAAGGGGTGCAGCTCCTTCAGACAGCGCGGCGGTTTACTTTGGCTTTGTCTTTGAGCGACGCCGTGTTGATGAACCACTGCTTGCTGGGCCGGATGACCACCGGCTGCTTGGTCCGCCAGTCGTACGGGTAACTGTGGACGCAGCGCTCCTCCAGCAGCAGGGCTCCGCACTCCTTCAGCATGGAGATCACTGAGCCAGGAGACAGAACATACACGATGGAAAGGATGAGAAACATCAGGGAGAGAGAGACGCCGCAGCCTCTCATCAAGCAAATGTTCAACCTGACCTTTATCTGTGCCTTCGGTCATCACAGACAGGCCCTGCAGCTCGGGGCCAGACAGCTCCGTAAACTTCCCGTCTTCATCCACCATGCACTCCTTAAATCCAAAACAGACACAATGACTTCTCTTTTTTTTTTTTTTATCTAGCTTAAAACAGAGTCACCAAAATGTCCCTGTTACTGTCGTCATGCCAACAATGAATATAAAGATGAGCTTAATAATGTGAAAACGGGGTAATGAATGAACTGAAGTATTATGGATGGGATGATATACTTTTCTCCCGATTACACACAAATCTAAACTGCAATTCAATATTTTGACTTTGCTTTTTAACAACAGATCACCTGGAACAAAATTTTCCCATGAAAACCTGCAGTTAGCTTTCTGCTAACGAGCACTTTATAGGCCTCGTTTATAAAACAAAAATTCTTTTTGGCTTTTTCATCTTTCAGTATTGTTTGGGAAGGTTTTTAATGAAATTTAAAATTTAAATATCTGATCTCATATCTTTATCCTTTTTACTCTTTATATATTTCTTTTTTAAGTTTCGGAAATGTTTTCAGCAAAACTTGATTACTTTTTGAATTTAAGCTTTTATTTTCTCTATTTTTTTTTGTTTTTACCACATCTTTCTGTAGCACTTTGAGATTGCCAGCAATATGTAGTGAGATCCAAATAAAATGTATTTATTATTAACAATTTTTCACTTTCATTCAGCAGGAATAAATCTTAACTAGCTGAAAATAAGAAATTAAAATGTGGAGAAGACAACACAGCTGCCAGGATGTCACTATGCTGAAGTAATCCCCCATAAGTTTAAAAACAAACAAAAAAAAACAGAAAAGCTTTTTTTTTTACTTTTTTGAAAAAAAATATTTTTTTGACAAAATTAATTTAATTTAAAAATCATGAAACAAAATTTGTATTTTTTTATTGAAATAATTATGTCAATTTTATTTTCCTGCCCAAGAAATTATATTTTATATTCATATATGCATGGTTTAAGTATATGTTTTAAATCGAATGAATGAAAAATAAAAAAAGCTAAATAAAATTTGAAATAAATAGAAACTTGGTGTACCACAGATAGCTTAAACTGAGAAGCCACGCTGTAATCCTCCATGCCGTGAGCCGGCGCCGTGTGGACCAATCCCGTCCCTTTTCCCATGGTCACATGATTGGCAGGCAGCAGCGGGACCTGCTTGTCAGGGATTGTGGGATGTTTGCAAACTCCACCTTCAAGCTGGGAACCTTAGAAAAGAGAGGGAAAAACATAACTTGTGTGTTTTCGGTCCCCATGAATCCCAGTGTGCAGCAGCAGAGAGAGAATTACCTGCGAAGGTGCCGACGCTCTGCAGCTCCGTGCCCAGCAGCGCTGCCAGGCTGACCACACGCTCAGTCGCCACCAGCAGCAGCTGCGAGTTATCCGCTCGCTTCACCACAGAGTACCTTTGCGGCAGAAACAGGACACTTACTTCCCACAACACAAACTAACCGAGATCTCGTTTCTCCTGTTTGTGCTGCAGCTTACTGGGAGTTTGGCATGTAGCACACGGCCTGATTGGCGGGAATGGTCCAGGGTTGGGTGGTCCACACCAACACGGAGACGCCCTGCAGACCTGCTGAGGCACGCATGGGTCAGGAGATCCTCCTCTGGAGCAGCTTTACAGCATCTGCAGGTGTTCTAACAGTCCATGTGTCTGACTGACCTTCCTCTGAGGCGATCTGCGGCGGCGGCGTGGTCAGCGGGAACGTGGCGTAGATGGCTCGGCTCACATGTTCCGGGTTGTACTCCAACTCTGCCTCTGCCAGCGCTGTTCTGTAAGAATGCAGAGACGGGATGAAGGGCCGCAAGAAAACACGTTAAAAGGCACACTGTGTAACTTCTGACCCAAACATCAGCCTAATGTGAGGAATGATGATTTCTGGGGTCAATATGCAGAGTTTGATTGTCCTCTGCAGAAACCAGAAACCACCTGCATCGATTTACTTTTTTCACATCTTCCAGCAGCGTTTATTCAGAACAACAGCAGTAAGTCCTGATGAGCTGCAGAACGTTACGTCTGTGTCTAAATGCAGCTTGATGAAGCTAACCGGCTACAGACCAAAGCTAACGTGACTCTAAACCTTTCTGCAGCAGTAATGCAGGTTTTCATGTAAATATCAAAGTAGTAACAGAACGATTAGTAACTGGCTGCTTTAGTTTGATGGTTTCACACGCCGTAATGTCCCATAAGCTACAGGTTCAGCGCCCCCTAGTGGCCAAAAGTTACACAGTATCACTTTAAAGATGCTGCATGGTAGAAACTGAGTACCTGGATGAAGGAGACCAGAAGACGGGCTTGTAGTCCTGGTATATGAGACCCTGAGGAGCAGCAGAGGACAACGGTCAGACTGAGTGTGTGCTGTAAATCCAGACCTTTCCGCAGTGCCCACCTTGCTGTGCATCTCCTGAAAAACTTTCAGCTGAGCCGCCTCGTAGCTCCCATCAAACGTGAAGTAGCACTGCTCCCAGTCAGCCATCACCCCCCAGCGCTGGAAGGCAGCCTTCTGCCGCGCTATCGCCCCCTCCGCAAACTCCCGCGCTGGACGGGAGGAAACCAAACGTTACAGCAGCTGCAAAACAACACGGCGATCAGGAAAACAACCGTCCATCCTCACCTTTCTGTCTGATCTGCAGAGGACTCAGGCCGCTGGTGCCCAGTTCCCCCAGAGCCCTCAGCTCGATGGGCAGGCCGTGGCAGTCCCAGCCTGGGATGTAGTGGACCTGCCGACCTCTGAGCAGCTCAAAACGGTTCCGAACGTCTTTCAGAATCTGGAATGCAACATCGCTTTATCACTTTGAGTTTTATCAGATTCTCAGACTCAGAAAGAAGGAGTCTAAGAAAAGGCCTGATAAAAAAAACAAACTAAAAAAACCTTGTTGAGTGCATGTCCAACATGAGGGTCTCCATTTGCATACGGGGGGCCGTCGTGAAGGCAGAACTCTTTTTTGGCCTTTCTCTCTCTCTGCCACGAGTACAAGTCTGCAAAACCACACTCCTGCAAAATTACAGAACGAGAGATGCACCATAGTTTCTCTCAGAAGGTCCGATCAGGTTCAATCACAATAACTGGCTGCCATCTTGGACAATGATGGACTCCAAAAAGTTTGGAAATTACCTTATAACCCCTCCAAGACTCATGTGTGGTGACAATTGCTTCTCTCAGATCATGGCTTATGTCTTTCCTCCAGGTTTTTAACCAAGTGGCTGCTAACCCTGTTAATTCTTTAGGAAGCAGTGGACTTAAAGTTTTCACACACTGATTGTGTATCTTTGCTTAAATTAGCTCAAATAATTTGTGTAATTTAGTTCACTTTTTAACCCGGTAAAGACCAATTATTAATCTTACTATGTTAAATCCAAGCAGGGCATCCTTTTCTTTTAGACTTTGGGATTTAATAAATATACATGTAAGTATTTTCTTGATGAATTACTATTTGTATGATTGAGCCACACGTATAAACAAAGCTTTTAAACTTGTACGTTATATTTAACTAAACTTAGAAATTATACAAGTTAAATTATATCATAATACTAAACTTATAAATACTAAGTTATAATCCTGAAATGTGTCTAATTATCTTACAAATAAAAATCAGAATGAGAGAATAATTTAATCTCAACATAAAAATGAATATTTTGACCAAATCCTCAACAGATATCTTTACATTTCTATAAATCCTGGTGCAGTTGTGGAGGTAGGATTAGTTTCCGACCCACCTGCTGTATCTGCAGCTCTCGGTCTAGAAGCTTCTTTCCCGTCAGCTTCATGGGGAACTCGGTCCGGGGAAGAAGCACCGTGTCTCGGTACAGAGCCTGAGCAGAACCCGCCTCCGCCGGCTGAGCGCTGCCTTCCCCGGAGCTGCCTCCATGCCAGCGGCTGGAGCTGAAGGAGACGGCCCGCTGCAGGAGGAGGCCGCCGCGGTGTGACCTCCGCCCCCACCTGGCGAGGGTCTGGCTCGCGGCAGATAACCGGGACAGCAGCATGGAGAGGCGGGGGAGCTCCAGGGACGAGATAAACCACAAAACTCGAAGCGATGCCCTTGTTTAGCAAACTTAGAGAGCAGTCATATTCCGTCCTCCTGGTTGCACAGTTGTGTTTCCTCCGGAAGAAATTACAGAAAGGACAAGTACGGAAAGCCAGAGAGGTCTTTATAGATCAATTTTAAGCGTAATGTCGCGATGGAAGCCACTAGAGGGCGCTGTTGGTCTAGTTATGTTGGATTCATTTATTATCATTTGGTAATAATGAAGGATTGTTAGAATAATACCGTATAATCACGGATTTATAACAGAAACGAGTTTTAATTTTACCCATATTTTATAAAAAGTAAAAACCAAAAGTTAATTAAGATGATACAAGATTTTTTAATAAGTTTATTTGTTTGAGTTTTTATGCAGCCCATGTATACTTGTGCAGTTGTTTTGTTCTTTTAAAACTTGTATTCATACAAGCCCATCTAATTTCTTTGTGCCAGCTGTTGGAATGACAAACATATTCTTTTTTAATCTATTCTAAAAATAAAGACAATTATATTTTGATGACCAACTTGGTTGTATTTGAATGTAAACAAATCTTGAACTTGAGCCAGACATTTACCCTAAAACAACTAGTTTCTCCTATAGAGCTGCCAAAGAGATTTTTTTAAATAAAGCATAAAATAGAAAAAGTAAAGTAGATAACATATTAATTTGATATCTTTAAAAGAGCAATTAAGACAGAAACAAAAACTTAGTTAGCCAGGTAAGGGTTTACATTTGTTTTTAAGACATAAATATTAGAACAGCTGATCTCATGGATCACACAAATAGAATTTTCTTTCACCAGCGGGTTCTGTCCTTTGCCTTTACGCTTTTAGGTTTCTCCAAACTCCCTGATTTTTTCCTAAATCTCTGCTCTGTAGATGGTGAAAGATTGAAGTCCTTTATAATCTTCCACTGAGAAATATTTCTTGGATTGTATTGAAGATTCTTTGATGAAGTTTGGCACAAAGTGGTGAACCATGACCCACCCCTGCTTGAAAACATGGACCCTTTTGCAGGTGCTCCTTTTATACCCAATCCTAACACTCTCACTAGTTTGACCACTGTATGTGAATAAGTTTAGAATAATTACCAACCAAAGTGACAGAAGTAATTAACATAAACAATATTATTTCTATTTAGTTCATAATGGGCTTACTTAGGGGAAGCTACTGTAGATTTGTAAAAAAAGTTCATGTAATAATCTAAACAAAGAAGTGAAAGAAGATACATCAATTTATTTCTTCACAAGAATTTTCTACTCCTTTTCTTCTTTTTTGTGCTATCTTTAATTTGTTTTTATTTTTGTTGGATTGTATCAAGACTTAATGAACAGAATAATCAACACATGTAGGCCTATCTGGCTCTCTGGAGAAGTCATTTGGCTTTAACCAGTCTTGACAACATAAATCAAGGTACTTGGAGGTGTGTTTTGAATCATTACTAGATGAACCAATGTGGCACCTCCGAATGGATGAACAAAACATGAAATAGAAGTAATACTATGCCAGTGTGAGAAAGAAATGTTGACTCAAATGCTCAGCTGTTCTTGCACGAGCTCTCATGTATTTATCAAGCTCTGTTTACTCTAGGAAAGAGCCGACATTTCAGATTAGTTTATTCCTTTGCAAATGGTGAAAGAGGGCAAACAGGAAATGATGGAGTGAAAGGAACTGGTTTCACCCACCCAGCTTCCACAAGGGACACATTTTTTAGTCTTATAAGATTGTAAAATATGTGGTATCCATGCTCCAAACGAATGAAACATGCTTTGTCTGCTTGAAACACTTTTCTTGTTAAGAGCTGGGATTTAATAGCATCATTTGGAGCAAAAGCGATGTTTACTCCTGCCAGACATTTCTTGTTGCTCGTATGGCCTTAGCTTTTACAAGCTATACACTTTTAATGATCACAAACCTCATCGGGGCCTTTTTTTTTTTCATTCTTGTGCTGTAAAATGTAAAGCTCAGATATTTAATGTCTTTGTTTTAATGTGCATCATGTGATTTTATTCTAAACAGCTGGTTCCTTTTTGGATTTTTAGCTTATTTAAGAGAGTCAAAGGAAGCTTTAGTGTAATGATTCAGCTGCACATCATTGTTAACAGCAATTTGTTTGCTTTACTGAGACTAGCTAAAGTCAGGAGTTTCATTTTTAAATGTTTTGCCATACTAGCAGTTTTATAGTTGGAGCCAAAGTGTGAGGAAATACAGATGACAGTAGAAAAAAACAGCAATTTAAAGAGAATTCAGGAAGTTCAATCCTGCCTCAGTTTAGATTTTGGAGTGCCAAGTAAAGCGTGCTGCAGTGACTCGCCCTGTTGCATGCCAAAAAATGAGCAAATTGATTATATACACACTTTATTTCTGTTAGTGGACAGAGGGAAAGACAAGCTGCAGAGGATCATTTATCAGTGAAATGTACATTTAATATTGCAATATGGATCATTGCGATGGTGCAGTGCAGTTTACATTAAGCCTCTCTCCTGCACCACAGTGTCAGATTAACATGTTTGTACAGTTCACAGCAGTTCAGTGAGGTGTGTTTTCATTAGGGATGGGCATACCATGGAGGAAAAACTATTCATAGTCTCTTAAGAATGAATAAATTATTGGAAAACCACCCCTACTTATGAT
>JBAJHY010000024.1:9658539-9669478 GCA_037177095.1 Craterocephalus marjoriae | reverse complement strand
GAAGAAAACACACACACTGCAAACCCTTATAGCAGAGCCTCCCCTTGAGACAGCCATGTCAGAGCAATAACCAGAGAAGGGATGAAATCTTTGCTTACTTATCGTTTTTTTAAGATACTGATATTTCTGGAAACATGCAATACAGGATCTGTGACTATGATTATAATATAAAAACACACATCTGAGGATTATAATACGGCCAAGATGTGATCTATGTCCTCTTTTGCTTAACTTTCTGCTTGTTTTCCATTTCAAAATGGCATTTCTATTGGAAATCAGTACTGATAGACCATGGTATCTTAACAAAGTCTACCCTGAGATAATCTTGCTCCATAGACCTTTAGCCTGTATTAACAGCTTAACTCACTGCAGAGCATGTTTTTGCAGAAGCCACATTAATGTGTATCCTGCAACTCACCAAATTAAATATTTGAATAAGCAACATGCTAAACCCAGTCAGGTTTCCAGTTACTGTGTAGACATATCAACCAGGCAAACATTTAATATCCAGTAGTTAACCCTTTGATAGCAGGATGACTTGATTACCTAAAGAAGGTGAGGAGGAAGACAACCAGATGATGATGGGTGTACTGTGACAGATAGCCACAGCATGGGGGAGGCATCACAGGGGCAGCTGGAGGGAGGAATAGGAGGCAGAGGACGAGGAAGGAGGTGGTGTTGATGGTGGTGGAGGTCTTCGAGGATAGGGGGAGGGAATGGGGTTCAGATACAGTCCTCCATTAAACGGAACAAACACATCACTAGGGGGGAAAATCTTTGCCTGTAGAGGATGGAAGCTCATGTTAAATAACCAATCTAATATGTAGATTTAATTATGTCATTACACAAGATATTCACAATAGAAATGAGTTGTTTGTGTAAACAAATGGATTTGGAAAAGTGGATCATATGTGGTGTCATAATGGCATGCTGGTTGGAGGGGACTGAGGATGGGGGTACCATCTCAGGATGTCAGCGGTAACTCTAGCTTTTAGGACTCCCGGATGCTACCTGAAATAAGGGACAAACAGATTAATGACACAGAGCAATGGGAGAGATTAGAGACGCTGTAAGGGACAAAGAAGAAGAGGGAGGATAAATGGACAAAAGGGAAAACAGAGGGAGGTTGGATGAACAAATAAGGGAGATGGAAGTGGATGAGGGATGTGAAAAGATGATAAATGCTGAGGGACAAAGGAAAAAGAGGGATGTGGGGTGGAGAGAAAGAGGCTCACCAGGTGATTCGAGGTATGGCTGAAGTGTTGTCATGAAAAACCATGATTTAAAATAGGATCCAAATACAAGACTTCTGTTTGGAAAGAGAGATCAGAAAATTACAAGAACACAGAAATGAGGTGCCTGTGGAAAACTGCTGTTAACCTGCTGTTAATCTCTTTGTCCTAAGCAGCACAATTCGGTTGCTGACAACTGAGAGCTGTTTGAGAGGAACAAATGAGCAGCACTGTGCTAATTTCATTTTGCAAAATAGAAAAACAAAATACACACAATACTGTAATCCACAATTACCATTAATTAAAGTTCCTCCTTTCTAAAGTTAAATAAATAATGATTTAATATCTGCCAAGAGTCAGTCTGTTTACAGCACTCCGGTTTGCAGCACAATGTTTTCTGAAGCACGTTATTAGTTGCTTTGGCTGTAAGCAAGACCAACTTATTTATCTGGTTTTCAAAAAAATTTAATAAAATAGGCCCCATGAAAGAAATAAAATAAATATAAAGGGATACATTGGGTCAGGCAGACGAGCAGCTGCGTCACCACCATTGGCAACAGGTGCTGTATGTCTGCTAATGACTACTATCCTCTGGAATATAAGCTGGCAGTCATGAGAACGCTTCAATACCAGGCATACAGCATCTCCACTGCTGCAGAGCTCTGAAACACATTGGGGAAAGCACAACACAGGAAAGACAAGTCATCAGGCCAGGACTCAGAACTTTCCTGCTTCTTAATGAAAAAGAACACAACATAATTACAAATGTAGACACATCAATGTCACGGAAGAGAAAACTTCACTATACAGGGGAGGAGGACTGAGACATCACTCACCTCCTACCAACAATAGCGTACAGGTTATCACTGTTAATATTTGACTGATAGGAAACACACATATGCAAGGTGTGATGGAATCAGAGCAAAGTCTGCAAGTTGTCTGACTGAACTACTGTTGAGGCTTTGAAGGGGGTGGATGGGCTCGAAACAAAAGCAGGCAATGTGCAAAGATCAGGGCAGTAGTGGCAGCAAGCATGAAGCAAACAGCAAGGGAAGAAGTGTACCGCTTAAATAAACCGCCCAGATTTGATGAGTATGTTTGATGTAGCATGAACGTTTGAGGCAGATTATATGATGCAGCACAGAAGCTCAAGTTGTCTGTTTGAGCTTGCAGGCATCACTTCATTTGTATTTGCAAAGGGACAAAATCTCTCCTGGAAGTGTGTGTTCAAAACCTCAAAGACGGGGTCTTCAATCAGATTTTCCCAGTTCCCACACCTGGTATGTGTCCTACCATCCTCCTTCCATTGACAGCTCTGCCCTTGGGGACGTATGGCTGCAAATATGATGATGTCATTGACCTATTACCAAAAGAGATCTGGTACAGATGAACCGCCTTATGCACATGGTGTTTATGGACAGTCTATTTCTAGCATAGAAGCCCAACAAGACACTACCCTGGTTCAGATCTGAGAGGCTGTTTCTCCCAATCGTGACTCTCCAGGTAACTGTATGACTGCCTGCATGGAAGTCCCCAGGAGAACAATGGATTCCATTGATGCCATCACCCCCAGGGCATCACCAGGGTCTCCAAAAATGCTGTAAAAACTGAGATGCTGGGTGATGCATGAACAGAAACAGCCCTTACAGTCAGAAGTGCACATATCTGCTCCTCCAGAGCTACAAACCTGCAACTTTTAGACGTTTTCCTTCTCCAACACCCCTGAATCAAATGGCTGAATTAGCTCATATGCAACAGCCATTCAGCTCTGCAGAGGCCTGGTAACGAGCCATTCATTTGAATCAGGTGTGATGGAGTAGCTCTAGAGGAATGGACTTGGGCACCTGTTGTCTAAATCAACACTACAATGTTCCTGATCGTAACGCAGCAATGATACGGCATCATTTCACCAGCTGCCTGTGATAATAGGTGTCTGTTTAAACTGGTAACATTTTACGGAGTGGATTGAAAAGTAATAAAATCACCAGATGTGATGTCTGAAGATAAAAAACCAGTGACGCTTGTGATTTAGTTCAAATATTCTTCTTGTTATTGATTCAATATAAGTCTAGCTGTGAAGCAGTGATGAAAGGCAGACAATGCCAGTGGCGTCCCTAGGCTAAAACATTCGGGGCTAAATCCTCGGATGTTTTTTAATTAGCCCCAAATATTATTAGGCCTATCATTATTATTATTAATTACATTTTTTATGACATCTTCAAATTATGGTTATCTCATGTTGCTGCTTCAACAAAACTGTGTCTTTGGACTTTTTTGAGTTACAATTAGTATTATTATCATTATTTATTAGTTTCTTTTATTTTTTAAGCTTATGGCTTCAACTTTAGCTTTGGCACACAAGTGGTTAACACTTCCAGGTCGCACGTAGCGTCATTCACCCTGCACAGCGGCGTCAGGCAGCAGGCGCACTTGAAGACAGGCAGAAGTTACAGAAAAAGATATCACTGTTTTTCACCCCCAAAGTGGCAAGCAGTCAAAGAGGTAATGGGAGTAGAAATTTAACATGTATAATTTCGGGAAAAAAGTGTTGTAGCTGGAATTACTAGAGGGAACGTAAGCTAGCTAGCATCTAGTTGATATTACTGTACGTGGGGAAAAAATTATGTTGTTATTAGCATCGGTCTGTAAATGCAATTGTATTGTTTGAGAACTGTGTATATTAATATTAATCTCTAGGCCTGTGTTAAATTGTTGATAAAAGTGAATATCAGATTGTAATGAATGCAATGGAAGCTGAGTAAATTACTAACAGAAAAATTTACCAACATGAAGAAATATGGTTTCTAATGAACATTTCTCATTACCTTTGTGTCTATTATTATCTGTGAGGGAAAACTAATTTCAGTTTATAATTATTTAGTTTATAATATTCAAATGAATGTTGTGCATAAGCACAGAACAACATGTTGTTCCCCAAAACTGGGTTTTAAATAAAGCTTGACAAATGGGCAAAATAGAGTAAAGTTGGGTGATCATGCAGGAATATAATGTAGTTGAGATATGTCTGTCTTATCCTACAGTAGAGTGGCATAACCAGTTTGATGTTTGGGCATGAGAAAATGCCATAAGTTAGTGGCAACTTTGCCCATAATTATTTGTATTGATTGCAATGGAATACCAATATTGACTTTATGTACATTCATAAATAAGCTATAAAATATTATGTTGACATTTAGTTTTCAGGTATGAAATATAGGAATGTGTTTAGGGATCCTGCAGCAGAACAAAGGAGGGACAATGAAAGAGCAGGACCTGTAGGCTGTGGAGAATGTCTCTATACGGTACTGAACATTTAAAAATGTACATATTTTTATAATTGTATTCTAGAAATTCATTTTAAGTTGCCCAATTAGTTTTCACATTTGTAAAAGCAATAATAACCTTATCAAGATTGGCTTGATTATACAATTTAATTTAATATTTAATTCACCGTAGGATATGGCTTAATGTTATTTTGTACGTTTTCAGAAAGGAGAACTGATTCACCAGCAGGGGTGCTACCAGTGATGCTGATGCTGCTGACCAGAGCAAGGACAATGCTTGTGCAGGTACCAGTAGTAGTGTAGGCGATATAAAAATTATTCCATCACTAGCTTGTCGTTGCTTCGCGCTCATCTGATTAGTTCTTCTGGGCTAAGCCCCGGATGTATCAAAATCCTAGAGATGCCTCTGCTACAGGCTTCCCCTGACTACATGTCAAATTGTCCTTGGGCAAGTCACTGAACCCCACATTGCCTCCTGATGTGCCTATCAGGGTATTAATGTGTTTAGGTTAAAAATTGCATGTTAAAATATGAGTGTGTGTGTGCATGTTTGTGTGAATAGGTGCATGTGATGTGTAGTGTCAAAGCACTTTGAGTGGTCAGCATGACTAGAATAGCACTTTACAGTCCATTTACCAATTCTTGTTAAACCGCTTCCTGAAAAATGACCATGCACTGTAAATAGTCTCCCTCTGTCTGTGGACTGCTGATTGATAGAGACGTCTGGCTGATCAGGTCTAAGCTGTTTCACGTCGAGTTTCTCCTGCAAATGGCATCGCTTTAAGTGACTTCACTGAATTACTCATTTGTCTGTTTCCATTTTGCTTCTTCCTCTGTTGTCAGCCTCCATTTCCAGCTCAAACTCACTCTGCTGCACCTTCTGACAGACGGCAATGACGTAATCCAGCATCATACATGGGCGGTTGTATGTAAATCTAGCTGCATTTAGCTTTGGGTGCAGGAGAGCAGCACCCAGACTAGCTTTTAATGCTTGTGTTGAAGAAAAGAAACTGTGCAAGTACAAATTACAGCAAGAGTCCATTGGCAAGGAAACTTGCACACTGGGGAGGAAACACATGACCAGTCAGTGACGTGAAACAGCATAGATGAACATGAAGGGGGGATGGGTAAAAAAACCATTAGCTTCTGATTCATCTGTAACAGCTTTCCAACCTCTGCAGCCACAATATTTGTTTGAATGAAATCCTTTTCCTTTTGTTGTTTTTGTTTTGTTTTTTTTGTTTTTTTTCTTTCTTTCTATATTTAAATGACAAGTTCAGATGCTTATTTTCTTGAAGGTGAGAGTGACCTCTCTGACAGTGAAAACTCTCCAGTTAGAAATAATAGTGAGGAGCTATGTTTTTCGAGTTTGTATGAACATAGTCTATTTAATTTTGAAAACAGTATTGATCCTGAAAAACATCTCTGTGATGATTATCAGGCCAATTCTGAATATTACTCTGCGAATCTGACTAATGTTAATTTGGAAGGTTTTTCTGTCATACACTTTAACAGCAGAAGTCTATATGCAAATTTTGAGGATATTAAAGATTATTTAGAGTCATTAAATGTTAAGTTTCAAGTCATTGCTATAAGTGAAACATGGATAACAAGGGAAAAAGGCGCCAATTTTGTGTTGGAAGGATATGACTTTTTTAGCGTCAGTAGGATAAAAAAACATGGTGGTGGAGTGGCACTTTATGTACAGAAAGACATTCAATGTAAGGTTATTGATACTACAGTTGTTGATGGAATCTTGGAAAGTCTGACAGTTGAAATTAAGACAAAAAAGGGTAAGAGTATAGTTGTAAGTTGTATATACAGAACACCTGGCTCTTATATGGAACAGTTTTTGAATACCATAACCAACATCTTTCAAAAAATGTGTAAGAAAAAATCGTATATAATTTGTGGAGATTTTAATATTGATTTGTTGAAATGGAAAGTCCATAAAACAACAAATAATTTTTGTAATGAAATGTTTAGTTTTGGATTAAGGCCACTAATAACTAAGCCTTGCAGAATAACCAAGGAAAGTGCAACACTCATTGATAATATTTTTACCAATGTGTATGGACCTGCCACAAGTGGTATATTGTTAAGTGATATCACTGATCATTTACCTGTATTTGGAATTTTGCATAATTTAAAAGATAATTTTACAGCTGGAAAAAATGAACCTACCCACAAATTTGTAAGAATAAGGACACCAGAAAAAGTTAAAGCTTTAAAGGAAGACCTTGCAGACTGTACTTGGGATGAAGTGTATGTTGAGGATGTGAATATAGCTTATGATGCGTTTTTGTTTAAATTCACAGAACTTTATAATAAGCATTGTCCTATCAGGAAGTGTCAGGTGAAGGAAAAATATAAAGAAAAACCATGGATGACTAAGAGTTTACAGAGGGCGTGCAAAAAGAAAAAAATACTGTATAAGAAATATTTACAAAAGAAAACTATTGAAAGTGAACAAAAGTATAAGCAGTATAAGAATATACTGACTTCTATTATGAGAAAACAGAGGGAGGAGTATTATAATAAATTATTAGAGGGTAGTAAAAATAATATTCAAAAGACTTGGAATATTATTAATGATGTTATTCGAAAAAACAATAAGAACAGAGAATTCCCTAGTCGGTTTTTTAATACATCTGGTGAAGCAGTGGACGGTCTACAAAATATTGTTGAAGAATTCAACAATTATTTTGTGGGTGTTGGTAGTAATCTGGCAAAAGAAATTCCAAATTGGGATAAAAAATCTAACATGTTTGATCATCTTATTAAGGTTAATAAAAATTCAATCTTTCTTTGTGGGATTACTGAGAGTGATATGATAGAAATTGTTAGAAAATTTAAAAATAAAACATCAAATGATATCAATTTTATTGATATGTTCATTATCAAAGAGGTTATTGATCTTATTGTTAAACCTTTGACCTATATTTGTAATCTGTCTTTTCAAAAAGGTATTTTTCCAAATAGAATGAAAACAGCAAAAATTATACCAATATTCAAAAATGGAGACAAACATTGTATTGATAACTATAGACCAGTGTCCCTTCTTCCTCAGTTTTCAAAAATATTAGAGAAATTATTTGCTAAACAACTCGATCTTTTCATCGATAAATATGAATTACTTAGTGAGCAACAGTATGGCTTTAGGGCAAACAGAACAACTACATGTGCAGTTATGGAAATGATCGAAAAAATTACAAAAGCAGTTGAAAATGATGAGTATTCAATTGGAATTTTTATTGATTTACAGAAGGCGTTCGATACAATTGATCACAGCATATTACTGGAAAAAATGGCGAAGTATGGATTAAGAGGTGTAGCTTATTCTTGGCTGAGGAGTTACTTGGAAAATAGGGAGCAATGTGTTGAAATTACAAATACTGTTTCACAGTTTAGGAAGGTCACCTGTGGTGTACCTCAGGGATCTGTAATTGGTCCAAAACTGTTTTTGCTTTATATTAATGATATTTGTAGTGTTACGGATCTGTTGAACTTTATTGTTTTTGCTGATGATACAAACATGTATTGCTCAGGTAAAAATTTACAGGAGCTTTTATCTTCTGTTGAAAATGAGTTAGAAAACCTTAAAACTTGGTTTGATGTTAACAGATTATCACTCAATATAAAAAAAACTAAATTTATGGTCTTTGGAAATCAAAAGAAAATTGACATGGACATAAGATTAAAAATATGTAATGCTGAGATTGAAAGGGTGACAGAGATCAAGTTTTTGGGGGTGGTTATTGACCATAAAATCACATGGAAACCTCATGTTTGTTATATTAAGGGAAAGATTTCAAAGATAATAGCAATTTTATACAAATCAAGAGTCATATTAAACTATAAAGCCTTACATATTATTTACTGTTCTCTTATACTTCCTTATTTATCATATTGTGTGGAAATCTGGGGACTGACGACTAAAACCACTCTGAATGCAATAGTTCTTTTACAAAAACGTGCCATGCGGATTATTAACAAGGCAGATTATTATGCACATACTCACCCGTTGTTTGTGAAATCAAATGTTATGAAATTCAATGATCTGGTTTATTATAAAATAATGCAAATAATGTATAAAGCTAAATCAAAACTACTCCCAGTCAGTATACAAAGGTTTTTTTTATTTCAAGAGCACAAGTATGATTTCAGAGATGTCTGCAGGTTTATTGTACCAAAGGCAAAAAAAGAAATTAAAAGAAGATGTGTATCGGTTGCTGGGGTGTCTTTATGGAATAATGCTAATATTAATTTAAGAAATTGTGGTACATTTTTTGTTTTTAAAAGGATGGTTTATAAAACGATTTTTGAGGGGTATAAAAGTTTATAACTTGTGAAGGCGATTTTTTTCTTTTTTCAGATTTGCTTCATTATTCTATGTTGTCTCAATGTTTGGATGATTTTTGAGTTTGTTTTCTGAAAACCTTATTTTTAATTCCATCAATTTTTATCTGTGTTGAGAAAGTAGATTAAAGCTTAAAACCTTGCTTTTCCAACCATTATGTAGCTGTACTTCTTGTGTTCAGATAATGGCAGCTTTTGAACAGTGGCCTTTGATACACACTGCTTCTCTTTAGACTTGGATGTTTGATAGCTAAATGTCATGGTTTAAGACAAGTCCCTGAGAGAAATAAGGGGCTATGGTTAGCTCAGAAACTGGTGTCTGCAATAACAGCAAAACAGAGAAACCCTCTTTGGAGGTTAGATATATGCATTGAAAATTGAAGGGGGGAAGAAAAAAACCATTAGAGAAGAGCACTGACCCATGAGGCATGTGAACATTTTGTTATTGCCGGTAACATCTAACACTGAGTGCTCCTTTTAGTCATCTTTTTTTTTGTTTTGTTCTCAAATAAGGTGTTTACATCTGTTCATTTAAAACACTTTTATTCAAATGGTTTCCGTCTGATTTCCTGTTTTGCATTTTAAATATGGAATATTACTGGATTGTCACTAGTTGCTAAACAGAAGTAGCCCAAATACAATATTTGTTATTTCATAATCTGTTAATACTTTGCAGTTTGGTTGGGATCTAATGATAGAGTCTGCAACTATAATCTGGCTTTTTATATGACTTTATTTGCAAAAAATAAAGTATCACTTATATTAATACATATTTTATCTTTGTCTAATCACAATCGTATCCAAAGGAAAATGTTCTTTAGTGAGTTATTGATGAACTGTAGGTGGCAGTGTACACAACTGTTAGCTGTTGAAAATAGCCAAAACTTGTTAGCCATGCACCTTTCAGCAGTGAGTCCCTGTGTGTTGTCAGGGGAGGAAGAGAAACACACAGTCGACCACATTTGTTCAACTTGCTGTTTTCCATTGAACTGGAGGACCATCTGTACTTTTTACTCCATGAGAGGGAGGAAAATTAGCCAAGAAAAGAAAATGTATTAATAACCAGGAGAAAGCGAGAGTTTACATCGGCGTAGATGGCGTAGATACCAGATGGAGATAATTCATGAGAGAGGGACATAAAAACTGATGCAGAGGTTGCTGCTGAACTGGACTGAGTAGCACCGTATTGTCAATATAGTTTCACAAAACATGGGGATTTTAGTCTAGATTAAATTGCAGTAAAGTTACATTTGGTTCTGATGTGAAAAATTTGAAGGATGGTATGGAAAGATGAACAATCAGCAACAATGACATTTGTGGAAAGGACGCCAGGATTATTTTGACCTCTGAAATGGACTCATAGTCTACAGTATATAGTTTTCAAAGCTCTCACGCTTCTCGGTGGACACCAGCTCCTCATTTGTGGGTGACAGTAATGTTTTTACACTGGTTAATTTGGATAATTTAAAACAAACATGGCTGCTGCAAGTATTGTGCTTAAATGTAGTGCTGCTGGTTGCAATGTGGTTGCAAGGACAGGGCTCTTGTCATTCTTTGGAATGATGGGCGGCTAATGAGCTGTTACAAATACATTATCTGTCTCTAAAACAGATTTAACTTCATGGTGACACAAATCACAAATAAACCTCAAAGGGTCAAAAGAATACATTTCTACAAAAATATTAACTTTGCTTGTACCATGATACATTTTCAGGTGTGAAAATACCTTCAAACTTAAATACACCTTATCCCACTTTATCTGGGCGGGTAGTAACAGGATGTCTGTTAAAGAAATGGGTCTCGATGAAGGACGTATGACTCCAATCAGAATCGGTGTTCTGGCCCCCCCTCCAGACGCACCGTCCTCCAGCCGACAACTGGATCAGACTTTGAACAAAATTAAATTTGTCTAAAATATGAGTCAGATGCCTCTTGTGAGTCAAATTATTTATTCAGTAGATTGTTAACTACTGAATACTTGTTGTTAACTACTACTACTACTACTACTACGACTACTACCACCACTACGACTACTACTACTACTACTACTACTACTACTACGAC
>JBAJHY010000024.1:9121347-9136139 GCA_037177095.1 Craterocephalus marjoriae | reverse complement strand
GTTTGATTCTCAGCTTGCACGTTTTCTGGTACATGACTTGCGGAGCGGATTGTATCTCGTCCACATTTCTTTTTTCCTCAACCGCGAGATAGTGGCCACTCGTTGCAACCTGCCTCTCCAGACATGCTGCTGCTGCTCTGAGAAGTTGCATCAAAATAAAAACAGTTTACATTAAAATTTGTATGTTTTGGATCATAACGATGAATCTTCGTAATAATATAATCAATAATATCTTCACTCCCTTTTTACACAGTTTTTCTCTCCTCTCCACCAACCCTCTCTTTCAGTGCTCTCTTTCTCCACTCTTTTGCAACACTCTCTTTCTATCCTCACTTTCAGCTCTCACATTCTCCGTCCACGGTCACCCTTTCTGGCCGCTCTTCCTGAGCCAGGTTCTGCTGGAGGTTTTTCCTTCCTGTTAAAATGGGGTGTTTCTCCCCACCATCGCCTGAAGCAGCTCAGAAGGGGATTGATCGAAGACTCTTTTCGATGCAGTCTGTTGGTTCCCTTACATAGGCTATTTGTTATTAATTGGCTAGTATATATGTATATAAGAATGTATGACAGTCAGATTACTTAAACTGATTGTCAGTGAAGCGCCTTGAGATGACTTTGTCATGAATTGGTGCTATACAAATAAAGTTGAACTGAATTGAATTGAGCGGGCGCCATTGTCAAATGCCAACTTCTTTGAGAAAGATTAGGATAAGTTTTTATCTCGCATGCTTTGAGTGTTCAGACCAGTTATGAGGTCAATCTGATTAAATCTGTAGGAGGAGTTTGTTAAAGTAGGAGATAAGGAAAATTCCTAAAATGCCTGCATAAATGACACAGACTTTTTTTGTACGTCTTAGCAAGTCTTAACAATGTGCCGAATTTCATTCATATGGGTCAATCTGTTGGGCGGGGCTAATTGATTGAAATATTGTAGGGGGTGCTGTTTAGCCATTTTGCAAGTTTCCCGTAATTTTGTCATATGAACCAGTTCAGGGCTGGACTGTCATCATACATTCCAAGTTTTGTCCAGAAGAACCATTTCTTGGTTTAGTTTCAGGGACTTCCTATTTCATGGCGTTGGTGCAACATTCGCCATGGTTATGATTGGCGTAGGAACTTTTTTTGTGTCGTCATGAGAGGGTTTGACATGACGTAAAGTAGATTCAACAGGTTTGGTTCAATTGCTGAGGAACAGGACCCCACAGAGTGAAAAAGTCCCTTCCTGTTGCAATTGGGCGAGGCTTGGGACAAAACTGGTGGTGACAACCATTTTGTCTTCAGGGCCGAACACTGATTAATCTCTGTTAGTTTGATGGCGATCAGATAAAATTTGAAGTATTTATTAGGGTTTATGATGTCATGGCGGTACATCAAAAATCTCCATGGTGCCACGCCCTGCAGTGTAGAGCCAAAGATCTGATATCTTCACCAACTTGTTTTCTGCCCTCGCACCCAATTTTGACCTTTTTCCCTGCGTTCACACCAAGCGCTTCTATTCGCGTTTTGCGCCTGTCTTTCAACGCGCAAACACTGGATGTTTACTCGCTTGATTTGGGCGAATTATTCGCGCAAACGAAGCGTATTATTTGCGCAAAGGGAGCATATTTATTCGCTTCATTCACCCATCAAAAATAACTTTCTGGAGTGAGAAGGCTTGCTTTTCACTTCAGTCAACAAAGAACTTGGCTGAGCGTGGTTTAAAATGAGAGTTACAGCATTGTACCGGCTTGGGAAGTCTGCGTCGGCGCTGAAGGGTCCACCAGATCCTTCAGAGCCGCTTGGAGCTGGATGCATTTCACCATCCAGGAGTTAGCTAGGCTACGTATGGATGACAGCCGCTTCCAGGGCTATTTCAGAGTCTCGTCGCTTACTTTCCTCCAAGCCAGCTCCTTCTTGTTCATCTTTTTATAGGACATATCCGTGGTGTCATACAGACACGGATGCCCACACACCGCTACTATTCATTTTCCCGCTTGTTTGCGCATCAATATCGCTCCATTTGCGCGAGTTGGATCGCAAATGGGGCTTTCCGTGCCGCACATCAACTGTTGACAGCTCAGACTTTTTTGTTGTTGTTTTTGCATGGAAGCTACATCTTGCCGTCATTTAACTTTATAAACAGTTTGCTAACTATCGGCCATGAACAGACACCGTTTATTGCTAACAGCAAAACACCAAATAAAACATTACATGATGATTCGGTTGTGGAAACAGCACAGTGTAGGCTTTACACGATCAGGATTTTGGGGGCCGATCACCGATCAGAGTTTTTAAAAAATTATCACCGATCCGATCACATGAGGAATCAAATGTGCCCATTTAAATAACTTTTTACCAATATTTAAACAGCCTAAAGCGACTTAAGGCAAGATTTGTGATAAACTAAACATGCATTTCCAGTTTATTCAATGCCAATGGGTCATGGGTCAATGGGTAACGAGGCCATCCGCGCATCTGTTGCCTTGAAAAGGCTGTGTTCTTCATAATGGGGATGTGTGTGTGACATTAAGTGACGCTGTATGCGCGTTTCCGATGGCTCTTGAACACTACGACAGGGATTCAAACCCTGAAGGGATACTTATGGATGCTTCTGCAGCCAGCAAACGACCTGCATCCACTCTAAGCCCACAAAAAGTGGCTCCTATCAGTGGCATCACGGGAGTCTTAAAAAATAAATAAAAAAAAAAGACTGCAGTGTTTGTGTGTGGCAGTGTGACAGTCCTCAAGTCCCATTAGGGAGTATCTTAAAAATTATTTTTTTTGTCCCGAGCTGACTGAGATAAAAAAAGGTTAAACATCAATGACCTCTAATGGGCATTCAATTTTAATCAAGACAAACCAAAATAATTTAATGCAATTAAATTACTTTTTAAGAATACTGCAAAAAGGTAATGATCCGTCTCAAAACATTTATATAACTCATTAATTTTTCATTCTTTTTCTTTACCACTTTCCTGTCTAGTCACTATCAATATAGACCACTACAGCCAAAAATATCTTTAAAGAAAAGGAAAAAAAAGTGTATATGAAGAATCATGTCTTTAGATACATATGATTAATTTTTTCTTTGCCTTTTTCCTTTTTTATTCTTTATCACAGCAAATCAATTTCGAACCTTTTTAACCCTTAAACTGCCATGTTTTGATCATTGTGCAACTCCATTTTATGGTGCTAAAACACAAAAAATACATAATTTTCTGTAGTTTATGCAAACCTGATTAGTTTTGGTTGCAAACTGCTATATGTTAATAAGTTGCAGCAACATTAATTTACATAAATAAGTTTTTGTCCAATGTCAAATCACTTTTTTCAAACTACTACACAGACATGTGTGATTGACACATCAAACTATACAATGTACTAAACTGGTTCATTTTAATTTTGTTGATGAAGCAGTTATCAGTCTTAATAATACATATCAAACAGCCTATTTAGTTCTGTGTCTTTGCTGTAACAAATGAACATCCACTACTGTCCAGGAAACTAGCACATTTATTGTAACGACTTAATAGAAAACAGAATATGAATTAGTTGTTTTCTCTTCTAGAATTTGTAATTAAAAGTATCTCAGACATCACTCTAAGTTCAACAGACACGCAACTGTCGTCACAGTTTGACTGTCTTCAGATGGAATTGGATGACATTTATCTTTCACTCAGATTTTTGTTGTTTTTTGTTTTCCCCTCGGATGTTGACTGCTGCACTGCTGTCACACAAAGCTAATGGGGTATGTCTATGATTCCTAATGAAGTGCTTTTTATGTGGATCCTGACTTTATCCCCACACTGAGCTCAGAGTTTCCTCACCTCTGAGAGATGACAAAGCTAATTATTCTCAGCCAGCCTCATGAGCTGCGTGGACCAGTTCACAGGAAGTAGCTTTGACTGCTCATCAGTGTCCAGGCATGTGTTAAAAGCCTCCCCGCAGCGCAACATCCCCTGGACTCATTTCACACCCTTTCATTGTGAGGGAGCCCAGCTCTTAGCATGTATGTTCTCTTGTGTACATACTCGCATACATCCCATACTGTGCTTGCTGTTCTCCACCATGTATACATATGTCCCTGTGAACCCCATCTTGTGTGCGAATTTGTCTGTTAAGGCTTGTCATCCCGGCACAGTGGCCGATGGCGAAGACAGCTATGCCTCTCAGCGTGATCCCTGTCGCCCAGAAGATTCCACTTAGGAGAGAACATTTTCCACACGCCTGCACCTCTTTCCACACTTGGTGGGATCAGGATTCGTCATGTAGTTCAGCTGTGAAAATATACTGCCTGCTATATCTGTTTGCTCTTGTTTCAGATAAAATGAATGCGTTAAAGCTTGCTTTATATCTTAGTTACAGTTTGGAAAGTGGGGCAATTTATTTAAATAATTCTTTTTTAAATATGACTTACAGCAATATAGTTGTTTTTGTCAGCCACATTGGATAAATAGAATAAAGCTCGATAGGTAAACCGGACAATTTGATCAGCAGGAAAAAGGGTCAGACTGTGCATAGAATCGTTGAAGCTAAGTGGAAAAGGCCTGCAGGGGTCAAACCGACATTGCTTTAGAGCTCATTGAGCTGTCAAGGTCTCGGAAGTCACTTGTGCATATTGAATGAGCATATATCCTTTTTATCCGCCTGTCCATTTCATTACATAACCGCAGGTCCAGCTGTTTTAGATTTGGTGCATTGCTGTGGGATGCATGTACATCTTATCTGTGAAATGAAGTTGGGTGTCAAAGATTTTTCTGCTGGCTCAGGGGAAAATGCTATTTACTTTGAACATATTGGGTTGTCTGCCTCACATAAGAGACGACTTTACAAGTAAAGCAGATCCTTACAATTACAGAACATGGGTTTTGTTCCTGTAGCATGTTTTTAGACATTCACGTTTTTATTAGAATTATATCTGTTAGTGGATTTACACTTAAAACTAAGATTTCTGAGATTCTGCCTGTATGGAAGTGTATAAATTTGATCTCAGTATACAGTGATAGTGTTTATCTGTCTCACTCTGAGATTTCCCTTTATGTTTATTATGGCAATACTTTCAACCAAATTGCAATACGATTTCAGGTAGATTCGAAGGTCAACACACACAAAATGCTGTAGAAACCTACAACCTACAGTATATCTGAACCTACTGATTTATTTATTTTTTGTCAAATTGTAGTCCAATTTCATTCCTAAAGCATTATATGCCGTTATCTGTCAAAGTCAGCTGCTTAAGTTAAAATAAACACAAAGAAAAAACTTTGGTGTTTGTGTCATAGGGCAAATGGTGCCCTATGATATGCCAAGGTCTGCATTAAGCAGGATGAGTTGGTCGGGGGTAAGCCATGAAAAGTTCATTTTGGAATTCAAGTTTTAAATCTTGCCACAACCACTCAGACCATTGACTTGTGTGTTTTCCATCTCAAAGTATTGTTGTTGTGGTTTAGGCATTTAAAACTAGTCAGTGGAAGTAAGGTGGAACCTTAGGGCTGAAGGAATAAGCTTATGAGCTTTACATTGTATTGGTACATGTAGTTTAACCTGTAAATAAGACGAGAGGACATTATGCAAGGATGTCGGCTCATGCATGAATGAACCAGTTTATTGTGGTTGAAGGTTTAATGTCTCATCTTGTCATTTTCTGCCTTTATTCACTAAAACCAATTGGCTTTAACTAAAGGCCCATTTATGCTCCCTGACAGATGTGAACGTCCGTTCCAAGCGTCTTCATGCGTCGCTGTCTTCATACTTTCATGCGTAGTTTATGTTGCTACGGCTAACCTCCGCTAAGCGGCAGTGCTGAGTTTTTTGTTAAGTCCGCGACAAACGTACGTTTCAGACATGGGTTGGCGGCAATTATGCGTGGTTATAAAGTTGTTTCTAACCACATACCCTGAACACTTGTAGAGCCTTATTTCAAAAGCTTGTGCAACTTCTGAAGTTTTCCCCCCCCCCCGTCTTCATACTTCTTCTATGGTTTTCCTCTTCCTGTTTTTCTTCGTCTTCTTCCCTGGTTTGTTTCTGCTCCACTGTGTTCAACACTGACACCGAGGTTTCCGGTGGTATTACTCCGTCTTCTGCGTCGAGTGACGGATGCGCAAGGAGCCTGAAAACGCACCAAATACGCATGAAATTGATGCAGAAGACGGACGAAATCTTCCGTGCATCTGTGTATCCGTCATCTGCGTCGAGCAGAAATTGGCCTTTACAGGCTTTGTTTTGATTTCAGAGACAGCTGTACAGTACACCACCTAGTGGTGAAAATGTTGCTTTTAGCTCCTTTAAAGAAGGCAGAAAAATGAAGGTTTTATTTTCTGCTCTTTCAAGTTGACCTGTTTGGTTTTCACTGTAAATGGATGAAGGCTCTGGTGGAGTTTCAAGGGTTAAACAACAGAATTTCACAGTCAACCTCACAGAAGTGATCCTCTTCATTTTCATAAAAGCTCCTGTACATAGAAACTGTCAAATATCTGCAGAAACCATGGCTTATATGGACTGGAGTGGAAAGGATGTTCTCTATGACAGATCAGCTGATCAGTTTATTAGATATTAAAATATTTAATTATATGTGTCCTTTGAGCATCATTCATTTAACTCATTGCCTGTTTAATGCATTACATTGTATAGACCAACAAAACCTCCTTCCTGTTTTATTCATGATTTTTCGCTTTTATAATAAAATAAAATCCGCTTTTAATCCGCTTTTAATCGCTTCTAAAATAATAAAAGAATAAAAAGAAAATCCAAAACACTGGCGCAGCAAAGAAATTAGAGAACTGAATGCAGAGAAAATGGCGACATTCATTATGACATTTTACGAGAACAATTGTATTTTACATAATATTGCTGGACCTGACAAGAGGAGAAGGGAAATTAAGAAAGGAAGTGATAGAGGGTGAACCAAAATATCAAAAAACAGAAAAAAGACAGAAGAGAGGAAAGAAAAAAAGGACAAAAATAAATAAATACAAAAAAGGATACACCAACACAGCCAACTCTGGCGACAAGTTGAAAACTGCTTAATACCTTCAAAGTATAACAAAATTATGCATCCAGACACACGTACATACAGAAATACCCAAAAGGAGCTGGAAGAATCAGAATACAAGTCGCATTAATCCTTATTAGTGCACACCGATGGAGAGCCCAGTCCCAGTGTCAGCATGCAGGTAGAGGAGATAAAAGGTGTTTCACGGTGAGTGTGGGCCGATGCAACCTCGTCTCTGCAAGGATCAGAGGAAGACCTCAGGCCCCAGACCCGGCAGCCCCCGACGGGCCCAGATCCCAGCCACCCCCCAACGAGACAGATGTGCATCCGCCAGAAGGCAGCAGAGGGAGGCCCCAGCCGAAGCCCCCCACGGTCTGAGGGTACGGACCCCAGCAGGCCAAGACCCAGGGCCCCCGAGCCCAGGAACCCCCCCCCCAAAAAAAACCCAGGCATAGAGCCCGGCCAACACTCAGGGGGACCAGGCCCCCAGGAGGGCCGTCACCAGCACAATGACAGAGTTAAACCGGCGAGAACACTTCATTTATTGCACCTCGTCTCAGGTAACAAAAACAACCTCAAAATCCTTTTTAAAGCCAGTGATCTTTTAATAAATGCTGATAAGTCCTCCATGCCAGCATCAGATGCTGCATGTGGGGGCTTTGCAGACCACTTCAGAAAGAAACTTGATACTATCAGATCCAGCTCTTTATCATAATGTTTTTATTGCAGCTTCCTTCTCCTTAAGCCTCTGAGAGGTGTGGGGTACTTCTGTACTTTTTGTGGCTTCCTGAGGCTGGATCCAGGGTGCTTTTAACTAATGTATTCATGCAGCTATCAGCGTTGCTCTACGTGTCCAGACAGCGTGGATGTTAATGATGATTAACAGAAAGGAAACCGGCATGATAGTGGAGAAAAACAACACAAAAGAAATTAAAGCGAAACTGGTCAACAAAAAATTACAGGCACACACAAACAGTACACGCATACATATAAACATAGTGCTCCCCAAGTTAAATATCCTCTATAGTTTTGTTTATTTTAACAGATCTGAAGCATCGTTTTTACTTGAAGAAACACTCGAGAGTTTGTCCTGGTTGATGGCAGTGGTGAGGCTCCTTCTTAAGAAGAATAACAATCACTATAAGAGATTGTGAATGAAAGAACAAATATTTGTGTTTTTATATTGGTGTTATATTTTTTACGTGATGCCTGATAAAATTCTTTTATGGAAACATTGTTTTTAATATAGAAAGCACTTTGAGTTGCCCTGGCGTGGAAGGTGTTATATGAATAAATACATTAGATTTAATCCGTTTCCAGACCTGAAGGAAAACCAGCAGGACTTACCTGATGGTATAAAGATGAGATGGAAAGCTTCCACAGAGACAAAGTTCTTCCTGCTGCAGAAGTAAAGCCTGTAGTCCTCTGGTGTGACGTTTTTAATCAGGAGTCTGTTATCCTGGATTAAATATTTACTTTTATAATCAGCAGAGCTGTACTCCGGAAGAGAGGAATAAGTCTTTCCGATCTGAGCTTTGATCTGACTGTGGATCATCATGAACCAGTAGACGTCTCCATTCCTGATGCTGCAGGTTAAATTCACATCTGTTCCCAGATCTGCTCTGACCTCAGTCATGTTCTCAGTCTCTGCACAGACCAGAACCACCACCATCATCATCATCATCATCATCATCATCATCTTCATCATCATCATCTTCATCAGGTCCATGATCAGGTTCAGCATCAAAAAGTGAAGGAGTGGTCTGGAAGCAGCTCCGCTCTGCTGAGAGAGCATGGAGGAAGTGTCTCCACTTCCTGCTTTACAGCATTTATTCAGTCTCAGAGGACGGAGGTGGAACTGGTCCTCCTCCACACTCAGTCTGACTCTAAACAACTGGTTTCCAGTTTAAAACTTAAACTTAAAACTTTGAATACGTGCGTATATGAAATAGAAAACAGGTGTATGAATAAAAGAAAATGACAGTGAGCCCAATGTGATAGAGTGGAGCAAATATGAGATGCGTTCACTAGGATGCAGCCTTTAACCATGTGCCGAGATTTCACTGTTGGACCAGAAAGTTTTTCTTTGCAGCAACGGTCAGGATATTAAAAAGTCTGCCTGTGTTAAGCTGGTTTATACCACTGCGTTGACTGTGTCAGGTGGGTTACGGCATCACCAGCGTAGGAAGTACTCCATTGTGATTGGTGAGATTGTGATACTAGTTTCCGGATATCTGACTACCATTAAATTGCAGGTGAAAGTTACATAAAACTGAATTTATCCAGATCTGATGGCAGATCACTGATTCTGCAGCCACACTGGTGATTTGTGGCACAAAATCCAGAGATGCCAGTAATGACTCACATAGAAAATGATCAGACTGTGCAGTTCGATCGGCGACTCGGTGCATTTACCCACACCGGAGTATAAACACACAGAGGCTCTGCGTAACAGAGATGACACGCGAGTAGAAACCAAGCTTTACTGCTAGTGATCCGGCAAATAGCTGCTAGTTCACTCACAGTAGTAGACCAGTACCTCTGTAACTTCACACATGACGTAATTACCTGACTCTGAACTGCATTTACAGCACAGCGGGGAGTTATTGGCGTCCTTTTTGTTTGTGACAGCAGGTGCTATGTGTGAGTGATGTAGGATCCTAAACTGCATGGATATGGTGCGGGTAGATACAGATATGTTCATGGCCTGAGACCAGACCTCCTGCCACACAGCAGCATCTATAGTGATACAGAGATCTGTCTCCCACGCACACCTGGTGGATTGGGAAATAAGAGGAGAGTTAAGCTTCTTCCTTCCTCCACGAGAAGCAAGAAATGTATTCTTGAGGCCGCAAAAACAAGACGTGGTCTGTCTCTATGTGCAACGAGCCGATTGACCCGGTTATTGTTTATTTAACATGAAACCTGGTGGGTGTGATGGAAATTTTATTGTTTTAATACATTTATTATTTCATTTCCTATTAGAAACATATATTTAGCTTAAAGAACTGTCTGAGCTAAACAAATTAATTCACTCTTCCTACAGCTCCTAATAATCAACCCCCCCAAATGGCATCAAGCAAATGCAGATGGTGTCTGCATACAGTGGACCAAAGACCTTTGTTCTGTTACTTTGCTTTAACACTTGACATCCTGGGGACCATTTGCCTGATTTCCTCTCCTGTCTGAACCATTGTTTGTACTACAAGACCTCTGTAATGAATACACATCTCCTGCAAGGTTATAAAAAGTCTGAACTCATCGTTGTGGGCAGAGTCCTCCTTCAGATTCCTCGTGCATCTGGATGATGGGTCTCCCTGTGCACAGGTCTCAATAAACTCCAGAATGATTTTCTCATCGGGACTCGTTGATTACTTATTGTTTTCTACAACAATAGTGGGTGACAGTGCAGGACTGTGAGCATCTGTGTCCTTATTTACCGTGTGTTGAAAACATTTTTGTACTTTCTCACCACCTCTATCAGCTGTTAGTTAACGCTGTTCATTCATCCTGCGACAGTAGAAAGGTGGACGTCACTTTGCCTCCCTTCATGTTTTCACACCTTATCTACGCCCACCTCTCATGTCCGGCCAATCACGCTACACTTCTCAGAGCCCCATGAGAAAATAATTCGACCAGCCTGATGTGTCAAGATGTGTCCTCAATCACATCTGATGAGAACAAGATTTCGTCCTTGCAGCTCGTGGAGGATGGAGGCGCCTATAGAATTCAGGGCTCTGCAAAAAGCAGGTGCCTTTGTGTTCCGTGTTTGTCCCTTTAAAAAACACTGAGATCATAAATATTTAGTATCGACACATTAAAACAAAAGAGAAGAAAAGAAATCTGTGTTGGTGACACCACCATGGGACTATATGAGGAGGGAGAGTCACACACACCTTCTTTCTCATGTCTGAGAAAGAATTACAGCAAAGTCCTTGATGGATGCATTTTTTGTCTCTCACAGAGAAGACATGTCCCGGTTAGAGGAGATGTCCCAGTTAAAGAGGACATGTCGCAGTTAAAGAGGACATGTCCCAGTTAAAGAGGACATGCTGTCAGTCACACACCTGCTGTCAGTCACACACGCTGCTCAGTTTTTTAATCCACTGATGGACGGCAGCAGCATGCTGCGTCAACACGGGGCTTGTTGGTGGGAAACGGCGAGATGATCCATGGACACGCTTACAATCCATCAGAAGGAAACAGAAAGCATCGTAAATGTGCCATGAAGCTCAACACAGTGGTTCATTTACAGCTAGAATATTAATTATCATTAAATACTTCTTTAAAAAGGCTTAAACAGCATCTGTAGCCTTGTTCGCCACTGAAACAAGCTAAACCAGAACCTTAATTTGCGCCGCCTGCATATTTGTTCCTAAATAAAAAAAACAGGCCGAGTCAGAGTGAAGGATGGAGAGAGAACATGCAGGAGCGTGGCATAAGTGACATAAAGTAAGAGCCAGAATATTTCTACTCATGATGCCGTCTGCGTTACTACCGTGCAGTTTAACATTAGAAGCAGCAGCGCACGTCGTCTCCTGCTGCTGCTGCATCAGCGCCGCCCTCCACCGGATCTGAGAACGTCCTGAAACTAAAACCAGAACACCTTTTTAGTTTTCGTTGACTAAAACGAGACTAAAACTAAAACTTACTGAAATGACTAAAAAGCACTAAGACTAATATCTAATTTCGTCAAAATGACGAAGACTGAGACTCAGATGGCTGCCAAAAACAACACTGGTACATCAGGAGGGCTATAACTACAGTTTAATCAGCATTTTGCTCAAAGGCAGAAGCCCTGGCGGAGTTGTGGGTTAGAGAACTGGCTAACGTACTGGACCAGTAGCGTGAACCCAGCAGACATGGTAACATTAAACGAAGGGTGGTTCGGATCCTGCCACTCCCACCTCAGTCACCCGGTGTGTCCTCGGCAAGACACCCTACCCTCATCGCCTCCAGTGATGGCACTGCTGGTAAAAGTCAATTGTAAGTCGCTTTGGATAAAAGCGTCAGCTAAATGACAGTAATGTGATGTAAATCTCTAAATATGAACCATGTGTTACATATTATATCACATATTGGGACATTATGGTCTCATGCTTTCACACATGGATTAAACTATTCTTTTAAAGATAAATTAAGCTCCACAGTCGTCCTCTTAATGGAAGTTCTCACTTCTGGATGAACGTGTTGATGTGTGCATTAGAATTAACTCCTGATTGGCTGCTGGTGCTTTGAATTGCTGCTTCAATATAAAGTGACTTTCCTTGTGTTGAAATGTAGCATATAAATAAAGTTAGCATTGCCAGCTGTGAGCAGGTGACAGAGATGTGTTTGTGGTCAGTTTGCTTCGGCCTGTGCTGTGAACAGAGGAAATGGTTTGAGGGTTTTTCTGCAGAGAACAGTGTTGGAGTTCAACTGAAATACATAAAATAAAGATGAGGAGGACAAGACATCAGAACTTCAGCTTTTAGTGAAAATGTTTAAGACATGTTACAAGGAAAGTTTCTGCTCCTCCTTTCCACTTCATTTTCTGCTACTGCACATAACTATTCATGCCAAATGTTCATATTTCAATGAATCATGGGAAATGAAGTTTTCATATAAAAACAAGAATCCGAGCTTAATACTTATCACAAACTCTGATCTCAACTAGTAAATCGAGTTATTAAATGATCCATGCCTTTTAAATGATCTTAATCCAACATTTGCATGAACTAATATTTACTCTTTAATGAATTCATCCTATCTTCAATAAGTCACAGAGGACAGCTCAGTGAGACTGAAACGAACTGTGGTTAGAATGAAGCTGCTCAGTTCCTCTGCAAATAAAATGAAAGCAGCTTCTTTTCACTCACGTTGCTATAAATATTCTACCAGTGTGGCCAGTCGACACTGAGGCTTCTAGCTGCAGCTGCTCAGCTGGAAAGAGGAGAGGGCTGCGGTTGATGAGTGAAGGTAATTATGGGTTTATCACACTCTGCAAAGAACATTTGGTGTCAGAATTGAGAATAACACACAGGACCAGATTTCATACAGTATACTGGTATTTTGTTTGTTACAGTGTGAAAATCTATGATGTGATGACCTTAAACACAAACTCTGATCCGTTTGTTGATTCATGATTCATATTTAGTTTTACAAATGGCCCTCTTTTGCAGTAAAAAAATGTATGACAAGTGTTTCCTCCAACAACAGGTCATGTATGCAAAAATCAATGAGATGTATAAAATTAAAAAAGGATCTTTGACAAAGAAAATCCTTTATTTTGTACAGTTTTAAATTTGATACAGACATCTTAGTTTAATATAATCGATATATGATTCCCAATTGAAATAATGGTCTACTATAACTCCCGAAAACTTCAGTTTCTCTTATTTGTTCTCAACATCTTCATCTTCAACATTTAAAGGTCATAGTGACAAATTTCTCATCACAAGAATTACATTTTCAAAAATAATACACCACCAGAACATCTAGAGGATGTAGAATAAAAGTCTTCATTTAACTGAATATTAAATAGTAAGTATTTAGGGGTTAACATTGGTCAAGCTTCTGAGCTTTGGTGCCAGCTGCTGCTTTGCTTCTGGACGGCCAGTAAAATGTTTGCTAATGCTAGCTAGAAGTCTGTTATGGTGGTGGTGTTGTTATCTGGCAACCGGTAGAATGAGGATGAACAAGTGATTCCACCACCTAGTGGCAGGGAGGAATTAAACTTGTAGCTTCCACCTTTAAAGGACCAAACTTGCTGAACTTATTCAGACCACACTTCCTGTCAGATCACCTGTATTGTAGCTTTCCCCTAAGTAACTGACTTGAACAGCATTGTTTTTCTTATTTATGTGTCATTTCACACAGCACATGCATAATTATTAAGCATGAGTAGCATACTGTATAAGCTCAACTCTGTGATGCAGTAAACAAATGCCAAAGTATGTCTATAAAATCATACATTCAAAGCAAAGCCACCCAGTAAGAATTATTAAGAACTTTTATCGTCCAGCTGAACTATAATCTGGTATTTGTTTAACCAATAACAGTTTAGAACATTTTCCTTACAAGTTCTCTCTGTTTCTGCTGCCTTTTTTTTTAAAGAAATAAAAATATATGCTCTGGGTGTTGATCTAGTGAGCTCCTGATCAGCTGTGGCATAAAAGGTATCTCTTGCAAACACTGGCTACCATACCATTCTCTCTGCATCCCTGTGGACTGATCTCTGTGTAGTGCAGTGGTAGAGTCAACTAAATTTGTAATAGGCTGGCTATCTGCACAAGCACAGGAAATTATGAATGGATATTTAATGAACTGGTTGGGCTCCAATATATCACTGCTGCACATGTGGATGAAGAATTGGATATAAAGGCAAATCCTGTTGGTCATGAGATAAATCAAGCCTAAAATTAGACCACTGAGTCTGCTACATATTGTCAACTCTTACACAGAAAAAAAGATCAAGAATCTCCATGAAGGCAAAAATTAGTGTGGAGTCAACTGCAGATGCAAAGATAAGATTATCCATTCATTACAGTCAAGGAAAAGCTGTATATGGATTAGTTTACTTTCTTATAAAAGAGAAACCAAACTTAACCAAAATCTTTTAAAAATGCTTCTGAGAAGATTCTGTAGCAAATATTGAATGTGTGACCAGCATGTGCACAAAACAACAGTTTCTCATCTTGTTTTCAAATAAAATGAAATAAAGTTTTTTTTTAAAGGAGCCAAGATTGAACATTATCAATTACAGTCACATGCAAAAGTTTGGGCACCCCTGATCATTTTCAAGATTTTTCTTTATAAATCACTGGTTGTTTGGATCATCAATTTC
>JBAJHY010000024.1:8360878-8370980 GCA_037177095.1 Craterocephalus marjoriae | reverse complement strand
TGTTAGATTTGCACTGGGAAGTTGGACTTTCCAGAAAACCCAGTCGAGAACACAATGAGAAGGCCCCCTGAAGACTCGCTAGGGGCTGTTAACCCCCAGATCCGACTTCCAGCATCTGAGTCAATCATAACGTCCCATTACGGTTTGATCGCAACAAATATCACATATACAGGTGTTACTCTGAAAATTAGAATGTCCTGAATAAGTGCTGCATTTCTGTAACTTAACCTTAAATGTACACATATAGACAAATAGTCTGCAAATCAATATACTGCACCCTTTATTTGTTTAGATTTTGCTGATTAGGATTTGAAGCTTCAGAAAACCTCAAATTAAAACACTCAGACAATTGGAATATTGCTTGAAATTAATTTAAAAAAAAAGGATTTTAAATACAAAAATGCTAGTAAAATACAGATGCAATCTTGCACCTTTTATGTTAAATTGCCTGAATAAAACAACTTTTCCAGCATATTCTAATTTCCCAGTAGCACCTGTAAATATATTTACACAGGGTGGGGGGCCCAGGAATGTCTCGCTGCATATGCAAAGCCATCTGACAGACAGCAGAAGCATCAGGACAATCATCCCAAACACAGCAGCAAGAAGAAAAGAATCATGTTGACGTGATGGAAAGTTCAGACCTCACATACATGAAATATCTGTGTAACACCAAATCTCTGTGACATCAGTGTGAACTTGACCAAAACTCCCCCACAAGGATGTGAGACTGACTTTATCAAACAGGAAGACATCGCTTTGAGCTAACACTGCTAACGGTGTTTTTTTAAGATGGTGCATTACGTGGTGTCACACAGACTCGCTGTCACACATCATCTCAGCTGTATTTGCCTCATTTCAGGGCCAGATGATTCGTGAAACTATATAAAGAAGCCAGACTTTATTTTTCCACATATCTGATGTAAAACCTGCCGATTCCCCGCCTTTTCACTGGAAATCATCCCAGTCTTTGTGTATGCTCAGAGAAATGCAAACACACTTATCGTTGTACGCCTCATAAGGCATCACTTTGGCCAGTCACTAATGCACCTTCCTCCACCCTTCACCTTCCCAGAGTAAATACGGCTTCAAGTGAGCTGACTGCTGCAGTTTGCTGTTATTCTGTGGCTGCTTGTGAAGACCAGCTGTGTCTCCTCGCCTGCACCTGCACTCATGTGTTAAATTAATGTGGGATCACCGTGGGCATGCATGGATCACAGTAGCTGATCTTATGGCCGGTGCACACGCTGCATCAGGGGATTAAATTTCAGGAAACTAAAGGAACTCTGTTAGAGTTAAATCAGTAAGATATCAAACCTTCATCAATAATAAACGTTAATGTGAGGTGTTAACTGCTTTTATACGGCGGGTCCCTGGGCTCAAGTTAGAGCTTCTTAATTTGGGGAAGGAGACTTATTTAATGCCACTTAAATTCAAAGAAACTTTATTATAATAAATAATTCATTTATGCTGAACAGTAAATGTGCTATAACTTTAGATCTAACTTTAGATCCAAAGCTATCCCTTTCTTTGTCTGGATATTAAAATACAAAAAGATACAATTTCACGAATTGTCCAAGGAAATGACAAGAAATATATTTTATATTATTTTTAATTACAGCCTGTAGTTTTAGACATAAGCAAGACAAAAACATAATTATGAGACGTTTTCAACAGAAGTTTTCTGTTTCCACCTGGGGGGTCGATGAGGGGCATCTTTCAGTAAACTGGACCAAGAACGTCACTGAGTGTATGAAATATCAGATGATGGTTATTCTAAATGTAAGGCTGGAAAACTGTCAGAAACCTCATAAATAAGCAGGATACAATGGTTTCTGGTGGATTTGGTGCAACAAAGTCATCTACCCAGAATCAGCTTCTCTCACAGAAAATGCCAATGTCAGACTTTTAAAGTTTATGTATTAATGAACTTAAATAAGTTTAACACATTAATTCCACAGATTAATCTTTTTACATTAATTGGTTTTGATTGTTCTAGTTTTTTCTTATTTTTGTACAATGACTGGATTATCATTTTTTCACAGTGGTTTATTTAATGGAATTATGATTTCAGACACGTGAGGACTCCCACACAATGTTGTCTCACCAAAATGTCCTCAGAAATCTTCCTGTGACATCATCTCACGTCCACAACATGGGCGGAGTTTGTGGGGGGGCAGGGAGGGCACGGCCCACCAGTGGTGGCTGAAATATGTAATTAGGTCAGGGAATTCAGTTGTTTTTTTTCTTTTTAACATAAGTTTTCCACTGCTGTTGGAGCAACCAAACACGGCACAGTTCCTTCCAGTTTTCTCCAGATTGTTTGGAAGAAAACAATAAGTGCTCCGTTCTCATTCAAACTAGTCCTGACAGACTCCTGAAGCTCCCCCAACAATGGCGGATGCTTTACTTCCAGCGTTTGTTTGGATTAGTCCATGGCCTAAATGTTTTTAAATGTACTGATATTTAAAATATTTAAATTAAAATACATGCTAGTGTGAAATTTTATTAATTTCATACTAGCATGCTTGGTTTAATTTATATTAAATTAATATTAATTTAACTAATATTAATCCTATTATATTTTGTTTTGTGATAAATGTATTAATGGTGATAAAAGTTGAACTTTATGGTTGCCTGTAGTGAGTCCCCCTTGTGTGCCATCATGCGCTTTGTGGGTTTGCTAAACAGTTACTGGAGTAATTTTTTTTGTCTTTCATTCTCCTTGCACAGATTTTCAGAATCCCCCGCAAGTTCCTCGACCAAAGGTCCGCAGTCATCTCACCATCAAAGTGCAGTCCAAGCTGATGTCAAAACCTTGTCCTCCTATCCATGGCCCAAAACCTCCTGTCGCTCCCAAGCCGAAACCTTTGTATCAGCCTGATGAAGAGACAAGCCCTCGACAGAGCCTCAGTAACGGGGAACTGGATCACTCTGATGGGGAGAATGGGGATTTCCATGAAATTTCAGAGGAGAATCACAAAGAGGAGAAAAAAGAGGCAGAGGAAGGGGTTAGTGACAGTGGCACAGGAGGAAATAAAGAGGGTATAGCAGAGGAAGAATCTGTGGTGGGAACAGAAGAGGGAGAAAAATTAGATGATGGGGATGCAGACAGTCTAGGCTCTGAGGACACAGTCAAAGCTGATGATTTTATCGACACTACTGAAAACAAAAACACTGATAACGACTTGATTCAGCCTGAAGTTGGCGACCACACAGATGATGAAGATGCATTGCAGCCTTCACTTCCTGAAACTGGACCAGAGGAAAAGGCAGAAAGTAAAAACCTTAACCAAACACAGTCTTTCCCTAATGGTGGTGAGAATAAAGATACCGATGAGAATGAAGCACAAAGTGGAGATATTCACAGTTGCCTACTTGCAAATGAGACTGAAATCGAATGTGGGGGGTTTGAATTTGGATTCAGTGTGCTTCCCACTGTGGCTGAGGAATATCCGTACGATGTGATCGGGCCCACGGATGATGCTAGTGATACGTGTGAGTCATGTGACCCAGCCGAAACAGGGGATACGGAGGTCTGGCAACCAGAAAGAGCCACCAAGGATGTGTCTGGATGTTTCCGATTTACAGCCAGCACTGAGGATGTGTTCGGGCCTTATTCTGTCATAGGGGCTGTTCCAGGAGATGTAAGCGGCACAGCTGACCCTGAGTGGGACCAAGATGATGATGATGATGATGATGACAAAGCTTCAGCTGCAAATCAAGCTGAAGCACAAGGTGCCTCGAACCAGGAACCGTTCTATGTGTCAACAGATGATGTGGACAAACTGGAAGACAAGCAAGCCCTCTCAGAGCAGTCTGAGGAGGCTGAACAGCCCAACGACAAAGCAAAAGACAATGAGTCAGCAGATGAATATGCAGATATCGACGATTCGCTCTGCCCAAAAGAAGAAAACTTTGATCAATCTGAATGTGTCTCGTCTGAGGATTATGTCGAGATAGGTGATGAGGATGAAGAGGAGGACACGGGAAAGAAGCAAATCCGGATAAAAAGCGCAAAAGAGAGGACGGCTAAGAGAGAGCAGGCTTTCCGCGGCCAGAGGAAAAGCTGCCAGCCTCGCCTCAGGCTGTGCAACATCACGGTGCCAGCAGACCTCGACCTGGGCCGCACCCCAGAGCTCACCAACAGGGTGGTGTTTGCCCACACCACTGAGGCCTTTGAAGAAGATATTGAAGAACTGGACTGCCATATTGTGCCTTACTATGAAGACACAGACTCAGACAGCGAAGAACACATATACGAAGAAGCTGGGTTTGATTCGGAAGGAGAGAACTTTGTGGCACTTGATCGAAAGACTATCGTCACAAGATCACGATCCTATTCTGGAAAAATTCCAGGTTATGTCCCAGAAACTGTACCAGAAGAAACCGGGACAGAGTACCAGACTCATGACTACTGCACTGTAGCCTTGGATAAAAACAATGAGCCTCTCAGCCAATCACAGCAGCCAGGAGTCACCTCTGTACTTCCATCCGCGAAGTCTCGACGCTTCTTGCTGTACTCTCGCTCTGCAGAGGGTCCAGGATTGTCGTTGACCACCCCGACAGAGAAGAACCACTTGCTGAAGGATGAGATCAGGATAAAGAGGAAGGATGACACCCTTTCCCTTCCATGTGTCATAACCTCTTCTGGAAGCTTCTCTCAGCGCAGCCATCAGTCATCCAGCGGTGTTTCCACACCAACCTCTCTGGTGGACATACCTCCACCTTTCGAGCTGGCATACATCACTAAAAGACCGGTGACTAAGAGTTCCCCAGCGCTGCTGATCCAGCATGAACCCAATGAAATACCGAAGAAGAAGAAGACCTCAATCAAACGCTTTCTGGCATTCAAGTTCAAGAAGAAGACAGATTCCAAGGGTTTTAGTGACGGAAGTGTTCGCTCCTCACGCTCTTCCTCTGAGTCCAGCCACCATGGCCCTTTGAGAGTCATAGAGCTTGATCGCAGAAGCACTGGCAGCTCTCCCCAGCTCCAGTCCCGCTTGGTGAACCCCCAGCAGCACCCTGCAGACCTCCCGTCTTCCTTTGTCCTCTACAAAGACCACCACAGGAGGAAGGGAGACCCTAAAGCTTACGGCAGGAGTGTCTCCCGAGTGGAGTCCTTTGAGGAGCGCTCCCGCCGCTCTGCCATGCCGCTACCTTTGACCAAACCTCGCTCCATCTCATTTCCCAGTGCAGATACCTCAGACTATGAAAACATCCCGGCCATGAGCTCGGACTACGAGAACATCCAGATTCCAGGCAGACCGGTCAGATCCCACACTGTCACAGAGTTTTTTGAGAATCCAAGCCGCACAACGGTTCCCTGCAATGAAAACGACGGCTATGTGGATATGAACAGCTTCCCTGGGATTGACAGCAAGCCCCAGTCATCGAAAACAGACACTGAGAGGTAAGGACGCTGGTTCATTTCTTTTGTGTTCTGCTTTTGTTTTTGTTGCTTTTAAGAAATGTTTAGAGAGCTAAAATTCTCATAAGGGAAGTCACAGTAGAGAACTTTGCTTTCCATTGCATGGTATCCCATCACCATGTTGAAGCATGCAGCTGTCATGATAGAGGGACTGAATATTGTTCATTTCTGACCAACTCAGGGGCTTTGATCCTGTTTTCCAGGATAAAAACACCAGCTGATCTTGTCTTGGGTGTAAACCTGTAATATTGGTTTATTACGATGCTTTTGGGTTTTGTCATCTGTCCACATGGCATATGTGAGCACAGGTGACCATGATTAATGCACACCACCGTGATTAATGGTGTGCAGCAGGGGTGGGCGACTCTGGTGCATGAGGGTTGCAGATGTTTTCGACTCCAACACATCTGATTCAAATTAAATTATTTTCCTCAACATCTTGTCGCCTAGTTGGGTCCATTTAATTAGGTCTGTTGGAGCAGGGACACATTGAACACCGAGCGACCAAGGCCATGGTGGGACCAAACGGAATAGCCCTGGTTTAGAACGATACAAACTTTGCATCCACTATATTTGCTCCTGTGATGTCTACTCTCATGCCCCTAACTGTGGACCTGATTGAAACTCGTGCTTTCTGCATTCCACCCACTGCCAGCACAATATACAGCAATAAATCTGCTGTACTGTGTGGATGTGTGTGTGTGTGTGTGTGCAGATGGGAATACAAAGCACATTTTATCTTCCTGCACTGAGGTCAGCCTCAAGTTACAACAATGGGTGGCGAGTGCTTTTATAACTCGCCAGAGTGGTTGGGCTGTTTTGTTTGAGTTATTTAAACCACTGTCAGAGGCGAAATAAATCACCTCAGGGAACGGCCGTTTGGTTTTTGAAACCAGAAAAGCTATTTTATTTTAACTAGGATGAAAATGTGTGTGCATGACTTACCAGTGAAGTCTTCCAAGCATTCGCAGGTGTATCCGCCCTCGCGGCTGCGGCACTTCCCGTTGTTCTTGCACGGCCCTGAGTAGCAGAGGTCGATCTCGGTCTCGCAGTAGTCCCCGGTGAATCCAACCGGGCAGCGGCACCGCAGCCCGTTTATGGGGTGGATGGGCCGAAACAGAACCGTGTCGGAGGCGATGAACGGCGGGGAGCTGTCAAACTTCAGCACAGACACACACTTCATATAGTTCTCGCAAGGCTCCCGCAGACAGATGTTATCATCAAACGGCAACACCTGGAAGGAAGACAAAAATTTCACTTTCATTAATATCACAGTCATTCGTCCATTTCAAATGCTAATTCCACGTTTTACTGGTGTTTCACCTCCTGGGAAGATATGAGCCTAAGCAGTGTCCTGTTCAGGTAGATCTGCTCCTGCAGCTCCTCCGATGGGAAAAATGTCCCTTTACCCGACGCTCCTCCGGGCTGCAGCGCGGAAAAAGTTACGTTGAGGATGGAGCCCTGCACGTCCGTGTCGTTTTGGATGTTGAACACAAACACGGCTTCCCGCTTGGTGGAGAGCACGGCCGCCACGCCCTCGAGGAAGAGGCTGAGCAGCGGAGAGAGGAAGCGCTCCTGGGACATGTTCTCCAGACGGACGGTGATGCTGTTGGTCAGCATGTCATCGGTGATGATGGTGACACGTAGTGTGCACTGGGCTTTGACATAATGGAGACCATCTGGAAGAAAGAGAGAGAAGACTGTTTGAATCTTGTTTACTTTGATTTGGCTGCTTTAAGGCAGTTAAAGCATCCTGAGGTAGAAAGCCAAGTTATTAGATGCACATAAAGCAACATTTATGACAAAAAATCTAAAGTAATTTCTAACTGAATACGCCAACCACAGATTTGCTTCACAATACAGTAGGAATTTCATTTGTGTGCATTTCTTCAGCTATTTCCTGACTAAGATCATGTACCAACTACTGTAGATTCACATCATCTCTGCTGCTATTCTGCCTCTGGTTCTTAAACTAAATCTAAAGGTTTTTCCACTCACTTCAGTGTTTGACATATCATTTTGGAAGAAACTTCCACAAATTCATATGAAATTCAGTGATATCTTTGTAAAAAACAGAGGTGATTAAGTGGTGATTTTTGGGAGATTTAACTTTCCCTAAGGTAAAATGATTTATGGATTTTATGTCACATTCTACTCAAGTTTGTAATGACAGAAAAGGGCAACAAGAACTATCAAAAATGTAAATAAAAAAAGGTAAATAAAATGCAATAATCAATGAAAACATGGGAATCATTTTAACACTTCAGGCCTGCAACACAAGTGCAAATTTTGCATCATTTACTGCAAGGTATATGGCAGATTAAAGATATTTTAAGCAGATGATGATCATAAATAAGGTTGAAACATGAGTCTTCCCAAATGCTCCCTTTAAGTTGGCATATTTTCTCCTTCCATCCCATCCCAACCTGTTTTTATCTGATTGTGACATTTATGGATGTTTCAATGTTGATGGCTCAACTTGTTTACTGAGTAACACTTTTGCTGTTGGATCTTATTAAGTCATTAAAAGGTGGGTAAGTTTGGTCTTAATCAAGGCTGGATGACAGCAATTAGATCAGGCTTTAATTTCTTTCCTGATGGGGGTCTTGGATCGGTTTCCATACCTACTTCTAGCTTACTGTAAGCTCTGTGGAGGGAAGGGGGGGCTATAGGCTGCAGAAGACACAGACTGAGTGAAATACAGCTGACGACAGGTGGTGAGGCCAGATGAAATTCACGAGGGGGGATAATACTGTTGAAGCGACAAGGAGAGGGGTCAAGTTGCACAGATTTGCTGCATGAGTGTGTCATATATGCGTGGGTTGAGGGGTAAAAGGGTCAGGCTGAGGCTCCACCAACAGATACCACAACTACATCTTAGATGAGAGCATTTCTGAAAACCTACTTGCACACACATACAAGCACTAACACACAGCAAGCTAGCCTCTAGATAACTAGTCTAAAGTCATAACGGGAAGCAACATAATTGTGAATAATACAAGTCACAGAGCAGAGATGTCGTTTAGTGACACAAACATTCATGCAAATGTATTCACGCCTTAAGAATCCACTCTGCAACACAGTGACATTACGCAGCAGCTGTGTTATACTGAGCTGCGGTAATGTGCTGGAATCTAGGTGCTCATTCAACACGGTGCTAACAGACAGAGTATCTACTGGGTGCAGAGCGCTCCACACCTGTCTCTCCCTGTGTGTCTGGGAATACAATATTATCCCACTTGCCGCCACAGATCCATCACCTGGCCCTCTTTAAGACACACATCCTGCAAGGATTCCTTTATACTGTACACAGAGTCAGGGGGAAAAAGGAAATAAATTCTGCCTCTGTGGCTTAATGTTTCACACAGACACACACACACACGTTCTGTGCCAAGTTCAAACATTACACCAGTACAATCACATGACAATGTAACCAAGTAGGTCCTGACACAATCTGTAAAACAAGGGGCCAAACCACACATACATCCTGGATTTATTCGCTTTCCAAATCCAAACACTCAACTCAACTGCTTACATCTTTTCCACAAAACAGTGAAGATTTTTCTCCCACAGCAGGAGGGAGCTGCATTACTGGATAACATTTATTTACACATACTACAAGAGAAAAACACAGCAGGGACACTAAATACTGCAGAAGTCTGAAGAGAAGTCTGACCCATGACAAAATATTCTATAGTGCTAAGAAATGTGAGTATTTGTCAGAAAATAAACCCCACTAGACATGCAAGAACACGTAGAGGTTATTGCTCATCTTCCTCAAGAATGATTTCCCAGCCAATCTCAACATTAGCCCAAAAAACATGCCTTTGAACACCTTTACCTACAGGATAATTATTTGGAGTTTTTTCCTTGTTTTTGCGCAGCTTCACAAGCCACACTATTTATAGAGCCCACCAGCTGCTAGCATGGGATCACACACACACGTAGAGGATGGGCTGGACGCTGGAAAGGGCGTGCCAGGTCAGACACTATGGAAAACAACACCCTGTATGCTTAAGTATGCCACACAAATACACACTGACTAACTTACATGGGGTTATCAGAACTTAGTCGCCTACAGAGGATGAGAAAATAATTAAAATAAAACATCCTCTTATCTCAGTTAAGGAAACTATTCTATTCTCCATCAGTTTAAGCCACAATATCTATGACTCATTACACCGTTACAGCATAATTAAATGTGGATTAAAAGGTGTGAGACTAATCAGTTAATTGCTCTGATTGCTTGCAGTTGCATGAATTAACGACAAAAGCAGGAGGGATCATATCAGGGGGCCACACATTTAGAGGGGCTGCTTTGCAGGTGGTGAGAGCAGCAGAAGTGACAAGAGCCGTTAATGAGCTGCGAAGCAAACCTCACCGGTGACACACTCCTGTCCGCGTACGAGGACAAATGACAACATTCTTCAGGGCGCACATTCGGAAAAAACAAAACTGTATGAATAAGAAATAAAAGAAAAGTAAATAGTAAAAACAGTAACAAAACCCACAAGGTTTGTTTTCAAGGTTTGTTGACTTTTCAGGATTTTTCATTCTCATAATTGCTTTTTTCTTTAAAAAAGAATATTACTTACTAATCATGTAAAAAATGACAAATTAATTTGAGATAACTTATTTGTATGCTTAATCAAAAAGTGTTGACAGCTGGTT
>JBAJHY010000024.1:7981381-7992327 GCA_037177095.1 Craterocephalus marjoriae | reverse complement strand
AAATGACCAATTTGGACAAGTTTTTAACCCAAACCCATGCTAAAGAAGGTAGCGTCACGCTGGAGGAGAGTGGTAGCTGCCTATTAGCTCGACTAAAGAAGCATCCTCAGACCTCCGCATCACACTGAGCAGACCTGAATCTGCTGACAACCAAGTTTGAAAAACAAATTTCCAATGAGCAAGAACAGCCACTCTTTGTAATGAAATATAATTAGTGGGACTTAAATGTATGTGCAGCTCCCCTGTGTAATACTGCTCCTGGTTGTTCTTCACCCCTTAAATAAATGTTCCCTGCATTAAATGAAAGGAGTAATCTACATAAAATCCAATTGTTCACTTGTCTTTTTCAGTGATTTGGGATAATTGCACAAAAATTAAAATGTAAAAATGTTGAGTTCAAATGCATTTAGTTAAGAAAAGAGTGAGGATGGATCAAGATAAAACATCTGGTAATGGAAAGTATGTTTCTGTCAGAATTCTTAGTGTCAATTGTTGTTCAAGTGTTGAAATGGAGCAGGATGAGTGTGCCCAGTCACAACATATGCCTGTGTATGTGTGTCCAAGCTTGTGTGCATGCATGCTGCAGTGCACCTGTTACCATGATTTTACTACATATTACATATTTGGAGAATCTGGGACAGCAAATGATAATTTTGATGGTGTCTTACATCTTGATTTTGTTTGATTTACCTGCCACATGCCTGCATATAGATTATCATTTTGGTTGATGTTATTTATTATCTCATAATACATTTCTGTATTGTTATAAGTCCATCTACATACTCTTACTAGTGTATTTCCAGCTGTGGTTGATTAACTCCTGACTTGTGTCTCACCTGCAACTACCACAGCCTATCCTCCTTCTCCTCCTAGGTTGCATCACTCTTCTTCTCTTCTGTCATTCTCAATATCCATTCACATCTCCACAGCCTTTCATTTGTCTTCTCCTTTTAACTTTTTCTTTTTGTCTTTCCCCCAACACACCATTAACACCCCCATCTCTGTCTTTCTTTCAGTCCCTGTCTGTCTGTATCAGCCCTCACCCTCCACCTCTTTCCTTTCCTCCCTCCCAGCCACCTTTTTCTCTGTTCATGTCTTGATATGAACTTTTAAGTTTTCCTCCTCTCTGTTTTTCTATTCTTGTTAACATTACAAAGGTATTTAGTAAATATAATGCACTCTATTCATAATTTAGCCTGAACCACAAAAAACACTGGGATCAGTTCAATGTTGATCAAATATCCCGGAAAGTTTGGATCATATTACAGTTTTCCCTACATTTAAATTTCTTTACAGAGATATTTCTTCGTATTGAAGATGTAAAGCTATTAAAAACTTTTCAGATACACAAGAAAAAAAAGAAAAAAAAATCACACACACAAAAAAAACATTCCTCTTTAGACTGATGATGTGCAGAAGTATTTTGGGAAAATACAAGATATCTATAAATGGTTAACTTACACACACACAATAACACAAAGAAGCACAAGGTCCTTAAAGAAAGATGTTGCCCGGCCTCTTTAATTTGGGCCATAATGTACACAGCACAGATGAATGAGCTTTATCAGGGTTAAGTGGAAGGAGGAAACTTTTCAGCTTTATCCTTCAACCTTGAAGAAATAGTCTGCTACGCTCTGGGAATTTTAATCCAAACCCCTACACAGAATAATATATGGGACACCTGCAGTGTTCTCTGTCTCTGCCCCAGCAATCATTACTTTTTTCCTTTGTTTTTGACTTTTTGTTATCCCCCTCAGAGGCATCAAGTATCATTTTCTCTCAATCCCCAATAGTTCCTAACCTGTAAAGTAAAGCATGTTAGTGGAGACAAAGCCAAGGCTGGCAGTGAGCTTTCAGGCTGTTTCTCAGCTCATCTTCTCCCTTCAACATCAGTCCTTCTCACCTTTGAGTTATTTTTCTGTATGAAATGTACTGAAGCTACTGCATTCATCAGCAGTCTGTGCACATGCTCCTCATTCATAATACAGATTATAGTTACAGTGGAAGCACAAGCTCATACTTACAAATGTAGTCATGTTGTCTCTCACACATGAGAGCATCGTCCTGCATAATGTCCTCATTTATCATGACCATGCAGACAAGCAGGCTTGATAACCATAATGACATTCAACTCAAGTGCTATTGATCTCTGGGTATTGGACTAGGCCCAGTAAGCAGCAGCAGTGCACCTCTATTCCTCATTAAAATGAGGATGAAAATCAACCACATCCCTCCACACACACACACACACACACAGTCCATTCTGAAAAATACTGACAATCAACACACTGCAAGCTTTGTGTGAATGGAAACAAGTGAAAAAGACTCGGGGTCGAATCATTTTGCTGGAATCATTGTGTCTGTTTTTTTCACTGCCTACACGCAAATCCTCTGACTCATACCAGAGAACGCAGGGTTTCAAATCAATCATACAATCACATCAATCTACCTATTAGGTACAATAACATTCCTTTCTGTCCACGCGGCTATTCTCTTGGATTTTGAGGGAGGACTGAAATGCTTGGGTGCCAAATGATTGATTGTGGCCTCAACTTGCCCCCTTCCCTCTGATAATAGGAGATTTTTTTAGAGAAACCTGGGCGATGCATTTATTCCAAATGGTCACAACTATTTCATCTGCTAGGAGGTATAATTGATTTAACTTGCTGACCAGTTTGCTGCACATGGGCAGCGGATGAAAGGAAAACCAAAGGGACTCTGAAAGAGCAAGCATGAGAGACAAAGCCCCACAGAGAGAGAGAAAGAGAGAGAGAGAGAGAAGACACAAATAAATTTCTCCTCTTCGCTGCACGGCAGCCTCCATATATGATAACTCACAACAAGAGCTTCGGTGAAAACATTTGCTGTCAACAGCTAGTTTCACCCTACTAAGCTAGTCTAGCAGATGTGCACTCACACGAAGACTTATGCAGCTGCCACAGCTGCTACTTCTGTGCACTTGTATGTGTGTGTGTGCAAGCAGGGTTCAGCGAGGTTTACGGGCAAGAGAGCATGTGCTCCTTCATAACTTTGAAAAAGCACCATAAATAAGCAAACAAAAAAACCCTATATCTGCTCTTGTTGAATTTGATGATAATTGCATTACCATATGAACACATTCTTGGCCATTGTCCTGCTCCCTGGGGCTGATTTCGGCTCAGTTTTGGACAACGCTGGGCTCGCCTGTGGAGCCTCTCTACCCTAGGAGGGGCATTAAAGAGACAGAGGAGCATCCTTCGGCCCAGTTTAACCTCTCATTCTGGTTCAGGGCACCTGGGTGGCTGCCCCCACCACCACCAGCAGCCTCGGATGGAGCCACACGCCACCTCTGGCTGTTTGTTTCATCAACATCCTAAAAGGTAATCAAGCTTATATTGATGCTTGTAGCTCTTTTATCAGAAATAATGCAAACTTTTGTAGAGTGGATAAAGAAAAATGATTTGACACATGTCAGGGTTAGTTTAAGTTTTGAGCAAAGATGCATGTTAAAAAGAAGTACAACCCTCTTCAATGTTTACACATGAAAGCAAGCCCTTATAAAGGCTTAAATTGAATTCTCCTCCACAAAAGTGTGGCATTAACCTGGCTGGAGTGGAAAAACACCAGCAATGATTTTAGTGAAGCAGCTGCTACTGCCCCATTAATCTAAAATAGGCCATGAGGCCTTTTTCCAACTTGAGAAGAGGATCTACTTTATTTCTCTCACAGTGCGACATATTTGCTTATTTTTTGCACTTCTGTGTACATATGAGGATGGAATTACCTGCTGGGCACTACCGCCAGCCGCAGCTCCAAAAGCTCCAACAGCACCAACTGCAGGGTCCACAGCCAGGGACCACCACTCATTAGTGTTTTGCTTGCTTTAACCCCAGAACACCTCCTGGTGATGAAGCGGTAGCAAGGACATTTCCCCGCCACCCCCTGCAGCTGCTCCTCCTCATGGACTTGACCTCCACTCTTTGTCTTTCTGTTTTAGCCACAACCAGAAGCTTGCTTTAAAGCTGTCTGCTATCTTTTAAAGGAGCTTGTTTTTTGTCCCTTTCTCCATTCGATGGGGGACATCCCTGTTGAATTACCTGCAAGTGGATGGATTTAGTAGCATGAAATATGATCAAAACACTGAACTTGCTTGTCAGATTAGAGGCTGCATTTCACCATTTAATGAGATGCAAAACTGATTTAATTCGAAATATAAAAGCAAATGTACGGGGAGCAGAAAAGATCATGCAATGCTCATGTGTTTTGCTTTTTGTCTTCGCAGGTGCCACATGATTATAAGGTAGCGCTGTCAGAGAACGCACCTTCTGATCAACTCACCAGACTGAGGCTGTAAAAACAGCATATCTTCGTTTTTTTTGTGCACTGAACGCACAGAAAAACATCCACGCACACACTCAACTGCCAACATGCATGTGTATGTACATATTATGATTGACACGCACTCTTAAACACACACACACACCACTTTTTCTTCTTGTCTCATTGGCAGGCTAAGATCCCATCTGCTCTCCAGGGGGGCGGACAGAGAGATAGTTGTCATTGTGGAACATCTCTACACAAGCACACATGCACCCTTTGGTACACACACATGCACACGCATACACACACACACACACACACACACACACACACACACCTCTCAAACCCCCATACAGTCACTTTCATGCATCTTGAGTCCAACCACATTCTTTTCTGCTAATTGACTGTCATAACGGCTGGCAAGATTAACTTCAATTCAGTCCCTGCAAGATAAAGGATAAAGACGTGGGGGCCAGACTGGGCTGGGATGCTGGGATGAGGGTGCAGCAGTTTAACTGGGCGGAGGGGGCTAATACCACCGCATCTCCTATTTGTTATTGATATTTACAGGCTGCCGTGTCCCTCCCTGCTCGCCGCTTCCCCTCCTCCGCTTGTCACCCACAAGGATTAGCGTTAATGGCAAGCTTATGGAGTAAGCGAGCCCTTGTCAAACCGATGTCCGCTCTTTGCCATCTCCCAGATTAGCTGATGCTTTGTGACGGGCTCTCTCTGCAAGACACAAGTCTGCAAGTGTGAGGAAAAGGAGGCAGTTTTGTCAAAACTTCTTTTAAAGTTGAAGGGATGGGGAGTTTGTGGCTGTGGTTTTCTTGTGCGCGATGAGATAATACATGCAGCGTGGTATTAAGTTATTGCTTGTTGCCTGTCATCCAAGTGCTTTTTTTTAACTAAAGCAAAATGATTGAATGAGAACTTAAAACAAATCATGAAATTACTCCCTTTTTTTAAAGCTGTGATTAGTACCACTGAGTGTGATCCAATAATACAGATTCACCTTCATTAATATTTATCTCGTCTCACGAGTTTGGATTTTTATTTATAGGAAATCTTTCTTAAACTGATTTAAAAAAAGGGAGTAATTTCATGTTTCTAAATAATGTGTTGATTTCTTTAGATGTCTCACGCTGCTGTAAGCACCCTTTGCCGCTCCATCAAGCTGCAGTGTGAGCTCTACTCCTCTCGTCAAATAGCCATCTGCCTGGACCCGTACTGTGGCCTGGGCTTCGTCCTGTGGTGCCTCTCCAGGTAACTAAAACACGTAATTTTATTTTCACATAACTTGCACTTCCTGTAAACGTTAAGATTGTTGCTGTAGCCAAAGTATTCTTGTTTGTGTTCAGTGTTTACTCAGGTCACCAGTCCATCCTTATTCCTCCTCTGGAGCTGGAGAGCTCGTTGCCTCTGTGGCTAAGCACACTCAGTCAGTACAAGATCAGAGACACCTTCTGCTCCTATTCGGTCATGGAGCTCTGCACCAAAGGCCTGGGCACACAGACCGAGATGCTGAAGGTTAGACTGCCCTCAATCAAGTGTAACATTTGTGGTTTGCTTTCTTAAATTAACCCGTGTCATTATTCCATCAACAAAACTTCTTTTTTACCACTGGAATTACAGCAGCTTCACTGAGAAATAAGTACCTTTGTACCTGTGTAAAAATCCTACATCTTTTGTTTTTCTTTTCTTTTTTTTTTTTAACACAGCCCTGTTTTTGTGTCAGATCAAACTCATGTAAGGTTTTTATTCCTTTCTACACGTAACTACTTGCTGTGTGTGTCTTCAGGCCCGGGGTCTGAATCTATCATGCGTGCGGAGCTGTGTGGTGATCGCAGAGGAGCGGCCTCGTCTCGCTCTCACTCAGTCCTTCTCCAAGCTTTTCAAAGACATTGGCCTGTCGCCTCGAGCCGTCAGCACCGCCTTTGGCTCCAGGGTCAACCTGGCCATCTGCCTGCAGGTTAGTGCCATTCTGACACATGATCCTCCATTGCTCCCCAGTTTCAGCCAGGTTTCTGTCTTTGTGCTGCTGAAAATATGTTTTTTCTCTTTCTAACCTAAAGAAATTAATTGATGTTCTAAAATGAGTCAGAAAGCTCTGAATTTCTCAGATTTCTTCTCTGTTTCACTAGGGCACATCGGGACCAGACCCCTCTACTGTCTATGTGGATATGAAGTCTCTCCGGCATGACAGGTAAGACCAAAGACCTCGGCAAGCAGTAAAGAGGCAGAAACAGCGATCTCATGATGCAACTTTAAAAATGAAATCAAAGGAAGTGATTTACTTCTTCGTGTGTTTCCCGCAGGGTGAGGTTGGTAGAAAGAGGAGCGCCACAAAGTCTTCCGCTCATGGAGTCCGGCACTGTAAGTATTGATTGCGAACTCATTAGGCTCTTTTGTGTTAAGCTCAGAGTGGCCAAAGAACCAGAGAAAAAGGTGTTTGTGTCGTCTTCAAAGCTGAACTTTTGTCTGTTTTCCCCTTAAAGATTCTGCCGGGTGTGAGGGTGATTATAGTCAACCCAGAGACTAGAGGCCCACTGGGAGACTCTCATCTTGGGGAGGTCAGTGTGCAGAGAAATAATAGGATCACATTCAGATTTTTCTAACAACATTTAAATGCAAGTTCCTGACCTGAAGGAGGCAAAAATTTAATCTGAAAATCCTTTTTGATATCATCTTTTTCCCATCAGTCCAAAAGATAAACTTTAATAGCTCAGGTTGTTGACAAGTAGAAAACTAATTCTGGCATCACTCATGTGTTTCCGTCTTTGCACAGATCTGGGTGAATTCTCCTCACAGCGCCAGTGGCTACTACACCATTTATGGCGAGGAGAGTCTACAAGCAGATCACTTCAACACTAGACTCAGCTTTGGAGAACCCCAAACTCTGTGGGCCAGGACGGGATGTCTGGGCTTCATCAAAAGGACGGAGCTGCTGGATGCAAGCGGAGGTGAAAGAATGTTTCATTAAAGCCGACTCGCTGCGCTTTTGCCATTTCTGTCTTAATGGGAAGGGATGGATTTAGAGCCGCTTGCTGCAACATCTTGAGTCTATGGGTGTTGCTAGATTAAAAAACCTGAGTTGTTTTTTTTTCCTTTTACTTATATATATCAAATACTGTTTAAATAGGTTAGGTGATAGGTTGTAGCTTATCGGCCTGTGGCATTGCCTACACTGGCAAAACATAACACACATTGCATGAGAATCAACACAGAATTGATAGCTTCTCGCCCAATCTTACTGTTTTGTTCTGTTCTGAAACAGATCGCCATGATGCCTTGTTTGTGGTGGGCTCCCTTGATGAAACATTGGAGCTGAGGGGCTTGCGTTATCACCCCATCGACATTGAGACGTCTGTGTCCCGAGCCCACCGCAGCATTGCGGAGAGGTGAGACTCTTCAATGCAATGGCAGTGACGTTTAAAATGTGATTACACAGCTAAACAACACCAAACTAAATCCTCTCTCTTCCTCCAAAGTGCTGTGTTTACATGGACTAACCTGCTGGTGGTGGTGGCGGAGCTCAGCGGCTCGGAGCAGGAGGCCTTGGACCTGGTGCCACTCGTCACCAATGTGGTCTTGGAGGAGCACCACCTAATTGTCGGGGTGGTGGTCATCGTGGATCCCGGGGTGATCCCCATCAATTCCAGGGGGGAAAAGCAGAGGATGCATCTGCGAGACTCCTTCCTGGCGGACCAACTAGACCCCATCTACGTGGCCTACAACATGTGAACGACTTTTAAGAAACTGATGCAGAAAACTGAGCCAGGTTCTGCCAACAGACATGAGGGACAGAGATTTGGGGTGCCCCAAACGTTAAGCCTCATACACATTGAAAAGACCAAACATAGTGGGAATGCAAGGACAGTACCACCACTGTAATAACAACATGCTTCCCTCTCAGAAACTGCTCTTCTTAACTAAGACTCTGCTTAAGTCTTAAACACATCTATATTCTCAAATAATGAACAGCTGACTGTAGAACTAAAACCACTGACCTTCGCCAGGAGACAGCTTTAGCAAATTAAAAGTTCTTGACTGACAGAATCACAGCAAAACTGACCTTATTTCACAGGTTTTTATATTGTATGTCAAGCTAAAAAAAAGTATTTTCTTATTCTTATAATTCTTTTTTTTCTTTAGTTGTACTCAAAAATGCAAATATAGATAATAAAAGCTGGCAACAGGTTAAATTGTGCAAATGACACTGGAGAGATTAGAACTGCAATTTACTATGTCTGTATTTCTTATGGGGGACTGAGACTTTAAAGGCTACAACCAAAATAGGACATCTTACCAAAGCTGGAAAATGAAAAGTAAAGATGCTTCTAAGTCTAAGATGCTTTATTAAAGTTAAACTAATTTTATTTTTTAGATGTCAGAGATTGGATTAATGGTATAGTCTTTGATGAATATGCTAAGAATAATCTTTGAAATTTGACAGGTTGCATTTTTAAATGATATGGCCAAGCCCTGGCACACCAATCTCTCAAATCAAGGTTAATTGAATCTTTATTTGTTTTCTTAATTTGTTTTTTTTTCTTCTTCTTTCATTCCAGTCTTTGTAAATGATAAAACCACTGAATAAGACCACAGTTTATCACAGCAAATAACAGCTGGTAAACACATGGCTTGTCTTATCGTGTGTTGTGTATCTTAGTCTTGAGTAGAAGGAATTTATTTTTAAAGAACAATGGGCCTCATTCACCAATCTCTCATTATGAATCTTCTTAAATTTGTTCTTAAGTTACACTTAAGATGTTTTATTATGAAAACCCTCCGTCAGATTCATGAACGTGTTCATAGACTGCAAAATTGTTCTTTTCCTTTCTCTTGGATTAGTGAATACCAAACGTTCTAAAATTGAGAGGACCGACGAGCTGGCTCTACTTTGCATAGGTAAACGCCAATAAAATGTCCATAAAAGGTCACAAGGCTCAGAGCCGTGTGCTAACACACACAGTAAGACTGAGAAGGAGAATTTACAGCATAATGAGAAAAAAGATGAATGAAAGCAAAGTATAATAATAACGATGTGCACAGAAGCGTGATTTTCCTCATTTTCAGGTGTTAAATCAGTTATAAATAACACACGGTGAGCTTCAGGTAACATGAAAACGGCTTTATGCTCAAAGTGGTTATTTATTCCGCCTGAACTTGGACAGCAGCCTGGAGTCTGGCCGCGTGTGCACGTCAGGACACACATCCTTGTGGTGTTGCAGTTAAAGAGGAAAGTGGTACATCGTTGAATTAATGATCATAGCCCATAGCTTCTACAGCTTGTAAAGCAGATTTCCACCTGCAGCGGGATCATTCTGAGATGTCGTTCAAGTACAGAGGGAGTGCTGCATCTGATCCTCCAGGTGAGTCTGAGAGGTCTTATTAACCAAAACCTATTCTTAATAAAATTTAGCCAATTAAAAAATATATCGTTATAATGATTTGAATATTTAGATACTTCATTCTGATGATGGATGTGGGAGTTAAAGGTGGCTGGGACATTTATTGAGTGATGTTGTGGTTTGAGGAACGGATGCGGCCTCTGCTCCCCTGTCTGTTGAACCAGTAATCTGTCTCCACTGCCACTCATTACTGAATGAATAAAATGGGTCTAAAAAAAAACAAATGCTTTCCTGTGTGAAATATAACATTAGGATGTAAGCTCAAAATCGTGCTATAACAGAAAATGTAATTTATCAAAAATGATTAAAAAATATGACTAAAACTTTGTTGTATTTTAATGAGCCGAACAGCAGAAAACATCAAAAACAATGCTTTTTTAAAATTTTATCAGCACTCAGATGTTTGTAAGAGTCCTTCTGAGCATTCGTAGGATTTGTTCCTGCCTAAGAACAAATCCAAGATATAAAGATTTGGGTGAATGCCACATTTTTCGTAAAACTTTTGTAAGTAGAACTTACGAACAAATTTGTTCGGAAGAACGGCTGGTGAATGAGGCCCATTATTCCTTCCCTGCACCAAAACCTAAGTCTTGTAAAATCAGCACTGCTGGGATTTTTTACTTTTCTGGTGATTTATAATGAACCAACACGTCATTAGCGCACCTTAATTTGTCATCTATCTTTGTACCCGATAGAGAGTACTCTCTGTAACCCCTTTTAACCTCTTCAGTCTGCTTCTGTCTGCAACAAACCACACTGCTTTCTCCAGCCACAGGTGTTTCTTTACAGAAAATACAGAAACAAACAAAAAAAAGAGAAAATCTTTTGATGGAAGTGCACTGACTACTTCTTGATCCTCACAGATGTTTCCATCTACTGCATTTAACTTGTGTGAAAGATCAACAACAATATGTCATATTTATAAATGAATCAATATAAGTGGGCGATAATCAACCTAATAAGTAGAGACACAGTCATAACTTATTTCAAGTTACATTACATTACACCCATTTAGCAGACACTTTGAGATGCTATGAAGTGAATAAAGAAAATGACTGTCTACATTCCTTAATAAGGGTGCTCAGCTCCTGTGTGATTACTGCATGACTAATGCATGACTCATCACCATCCAAAGCATGGTTCAATACCCATCACACACCCCTGCAGCTGAATATTAATAAATGGACAAGTCCCTATCAGCTAATGAGATTACCGGACATTAAACCTCATCAGCCA
>JBAJHY010000024.1:7547704-7558000 GCA_037177095.1 Craterocephalus marjoriae | reverse complement strand
AAACCCGAAACAGGACCACCAGCGGACGGGTGCGATTAATGACAGAATCAACCCGATACTTTCTATCTATCTAAAAAAATAGGACAAAATTGTAGCACCAAATTAACACAAAGGTACTTAAAACCAACAAAAAGAGACATGAAATGCAAAAGTGCCCAACCGTTAAGCAAAAACAAAGAAGGTGAGACAAAATAAACGGTCAGTAATGATACTCATAAAAAAATGAAGTATTCAACTAGTTGCTTGAACCCAAAGGATCAAGCGACTCATTGAGCAGAAATGAAAATAAACACAACACATCCAAAATCACAGCTAAATTATCACATAAGTGTTACTTCTGCATGATTTAGGTTTGTTTTGTTCCTCTCGTTGTTCAGATTAATCAATGTTCTGGATGTGTGTGTGTGTGTAGGGGGGGTTATAGCGTGTCTGTTCCCTGAGGCCCTCCATTTCATAATACATTCATGCTGTAAACAGATTTTAACTTGCTGTTTTGGTGGTCAGCTACTCTGTGGCGCATTAATTTAACAGGATGCAGGTGAAAGTCACATTTGCGTTCACGAGGCAGGAAAGAAGAAAAAAGTTCATGCTATCTCTTACTGTTTATGTTTTTTGTTATCTTCTTACAGCATGTTTGTCTTGAGCATGCAGGCTTCCATTTTTCATGACACACTGCACTACCCCCTTCAAGGTCATCGAATATCTGCACTAACTCATAGTGAAGGTGCAAGCTGGGTGTCATGCAGGTGTGAAGTGGGATAGAAGAGACTAGAATGTACCCCGAGCAGCTCTGGCTACCGATTCGCAAACACACACACACATGTGCACACACAGGGAGGAAATAGAGGCTCACTAAAATGTATAAACACTGTAATTACCTACACTAATAGTTAAAAAATATTACTCGCATGAGAAAACAAGGGGTGTGGAAACGGCTTATATAACACAGCAAACAGGCAAAGAGCACATGTTATTATAGACTGGCAGAATATCCGCACGTCTCTATGTGAGCTTTTACCCTGGAAACTGTGACTCACTAAAAGCAAACCTGTTTAAAGATGGAAAAAGGATTCGACTTTTAAACTTCCGCTTTTTCACACTTACAACTAAATGTGGCTTGATACCTCTGGAACAATTTAACTTTCTCTATTTTCTGAAAAGATTAAACAAAGAAAAAAAGATGATCCAATGCCGCAACTTTCTTGCTGGGCCCGGCACAGTTAAAGAGCTGCATACCAAGAAGCTTGACGTGAACTGTATGAATAATATAACCTTTCCAGGCGGCTCTTGAAACAGCGCTTCACAAAATCATCAAAATGTAAATGCTTTCTCAGTATCAGACACATGAAAGGCGGCGTAAGAAGCAAACACATTAAAGCAATCTTCAAAGTCATTTTCTATGATATGCTTGAAGTCATGACGCCTGCTGATTGTGTGATGGGTTAATTTCAAAGGACTGAGACGGGGCCATGAGACCTCTCCTTACACCGCAGCAAGATGTGCTTTATAGCATGACATCCTTAAGGAACCGTTGCCATGGTGAGGTATTGGCAGGTCAGGAGGAAGGACAGGTGTATGGCACAATTAAAGAAACCTGCAATTTATAGAAAGTAACACATACAGAGGTAGCTTCAGTCTGCTTTAATGGATGGAAAGTCAACCAGTTGAACTGGCAGCTAGAGACTAAGATCTAAGACAATTCTAAAACTAAAAGAAAAGTGAGCAGTTCCAGGTTGTAGGATCACACTGCAGAACAGCATCTTCCTGTTTTTTCTTTGCATTAACATAAGATTTTACCATATGATCTAATAATCAGTTTATTGTCGCAGTGCATAGAGGCCAATGACTCAGTTTTTCTGAACTGATGCAAAAGGGATTTTTCTGGAAAAGTAAACCTGGATATTAGAACGTGGACATTACAAGGTAAATAATAAGTGTATGGAGACCTTGGTGGATTACAGTATTCAGCTTGATTACGTGGGAAAACATAGCTATGAAAAACAAAAACTGTATTTGAGCACAGAATTATTTTATCTTACTTTATCTTGTATCAAAATATTAACATTGATTTACTATTTCATATTTCTAATGTGAGACTCGGTTGGATTATTTAATTACATGAATGATAACTAAATTGTGATTAAAAGACAACTTTTAGACATGAATTTAAAGTGCAACAAATACACAATGTTGTGTTTTGTTTGTTTCCAGAAAAGATGAGACATTTGTGTTTTTCACAGTGCCTTGTCTTTACTATTTCTAGCCTTTTCCTACAGACTAAAATCATTTCTACTTTTTGTTTAGATGTTGATTCAAAATGTCTGTAATAAATTATGAATTAGTTAAATTAGTAATTAATCTGCATTTTCCAGCTTAACGCATTCGACAGCCGACACCTGGATGAGATCTACTTTGACGTGCGCCTGATGGCTTTCCAAGATGCCACCAAGCGAGTCAAAGACATGCAGACCCTGGACCTGGACTACATCAGCACTGTCATATACAACTGTTTTCACACGTATGAGGCAAGTAGATACACACAGCTTTTTTCTGTCTAAGTGAACGCCTGCGAACTGATGTGTTTATTCTTTACGCCTCTCTCCATTCCTCTGATGTAGATCGGTGACATGTCACTGGCGGACAACGCCACCTTGTGTATGTCTGCGGTGATCAGCCAGCTGGCAGCGGTCGGTGCTGGAGAGCAGATCTACAGGGATTTGATTCAACACACCATCCTGGATGCTGTCCATAAGGGGCTCCGCAGCAAGACAGAGGTAGAATTACACATTTTTAGCATGATTGCAAATAAATGATCCTTATCAGAAAGTAAATGTTCTTGTTTTTGAGCAGAATGTGCAGCATGAATACACCACCATCCTCGCCTGCCTGGTGAAAGCCTTCCCATCCAAGAAGGAGTTCAGAGATCTGGTGCAGCTCACGGACTACAACGACCCCGAGTCGGATTTCTTTGAGCACATGAAGCACGTCCAGGTATGAGTTACACCCCCATCTCCCTCTCCCTTATCTAATCCGCCCCACCACTAACAGACGGATGTCTCCTTTTGCCTAGATCCACCGGCGAGGTCGCGCCCTGAGGAAGTTGGCCAAAAAGCTGAGCGAGGGCACGGTGGTGCTGACGCCGCGCTCTCTTCAGAATTACATCATGCCGTACGCCATGACGGCGCTGATGGACGAAAAGATGCTCAAGGTGGAGTGCAGTTCCACATCAAAGAGCGAATCCTGTGTGGTTTCTTAGCTTGTCTGCTTAGACTTTTTATTTTCCCACTCCGCAGCATGAGAACATGACGTCGGCGGCGATGGACCTGGTGGGAGCGGTGTGCCGCAGGCTGACCTGGTCCAAGTACCTCTTCTACCTGAAGCACTTCATCCACATCCTGCAGACTGCACAGGCTGAACAGAAACTGGCTGTCAGGTTGGGCTTTTATGGATGTTTGCCATCAGAGGACACATTTCATATTTGACTATCATTGGGGTTTTCATTTCTTTTTTCTCTCATTTTTTACCCTTTTTATTGCAGTTTGCTTGTGACTGTGCTGGAGGCTTTTCACTTCGACCACCAGACTCTCAGCAGAGAAATGGAAGCTGCCAAAGCGAGAGAAGGTGTGTCTCATAATCATATATTTTCTGTCTGCTCATATTTTGCCCTGTATGTACTGTATATTCCTTCCTTATCCTGTGCAGTTTTGTTCTCTTTCATAAATCAAAAAGGATTTGAACAGTTTCGCTTGTGTTAAAACAAATTTCTTTAATAAGCTGCAGCTGTTGAAGCCGAGGACAACAACGAAGCTGCCGCTGATGAAGTGGACTCCGGCGATGAAGAGGAACTCATGGAAGTCGACAGTAAGGCTGCTTCGGCTGACGTCCCCATGGAAACGGACACCAAAAAGGGGGGAAAAGATGATATCTCAGCCGAAGCAGTCGCTGATGAAACCAAAGGAGAAACGGCTCCTAGATTAGCCGAGGCGGCGAGCGGGCTGCCGCGGAGCAGAGAGGAACTGGAGAGTCTGATCGCTGCCATCCACCAGACCGTCAGCAGTAGCGTGCTGCCCCGCCTGCACAAGTGTCTGAACGCAAAGGTGAATATTTCCAGAGATTTAAGCTGGACTCAATTATCTAATCAGCAGTTAGTGGAGTGTTTTTGTTTATTTCTGATCAGATTCAGCGCGATGAGGAGCACAAAGCAGTGAAGTCTAAGGATGTGAAGGAAGAAGAGGTGGTGCGGATCCCCATCGCTTTCGCCATGGTCAAACTGCTGCAGACTCTGCCCCCACACATCATGGAGGCCAACCTGCCCGGGTATGCAGCCGTGTGTGTCAGTGTCTCACTCCAGGATGCGTTTAAGTTCATGCCGGGGAAAATAAGAAAAAGAACACTCATCACAAATGATACTGAATCAGTTGTGCATGTGAAGCATCTCCAATGACGTGTCGTTTTCTCATGTTTGACTCGTGATTGTTCATTAATGTGCATCTTCTTCTCATCCAGGATTCTGATCAAGGTTTGCGTGATATTAAGGAACCGCTTCCAGGAGGTCCGTGATGTAGCCAGGGGAACTCTGGTGAAGATCATTGAGACTTTAGGCTGCAGGTATCTGCAGTATCTGCTCAAAGAAATGCAGGCTGTTCTGGTCAAAGGCTACCAGGTAGGAACACACGCACACACACACACGCACACACACACACACACACACGGAAGCAGTGACAGAGATCATCAGAAACAGGTGCTCAGGTCTGATTCTCTCTGCTGTCCCTCCATCCAGGTCCACGTTCTGACATTTACAGTTTACCAGCTTTTGTCTGCTCTCACTCCGATGCTGAAGAGCGGGGACTTGGATCCCTGCATGAATATACTTATAGATGTAAGAACTTGGATACTCCTAAGATAAAACATTCAGTTAAACTTCCTGTTGTCATCTTAGATTTCCTTTTTATATCCATGTTCATCTTTGCATTTACTACTTTCTATCAGATTTTTAACAACGAGCTGTTCGGGTCGGTGGCTGCAGAGAAGGAGGTGAAGGGGATTGTCTCCAAGCTGATGGAGGCCCGACACAGCAAGAGCATGGACTCCTACGAGCTCCTGGCACGGTTTTGCAGCAAGGAGAGCATCACTAAACTCATCCTGCCGCTGAAAGAGGTGAGGCTGGATTATTGCAGGCATGCTGGAGCAAAATGATTTAGAAAAGAATGATTTAATGATTTTTAATGAATTAAACACTCACATTTTAATATTATTGTGTTGTTTTTTCATCCCTTTCCCTTTCCGTCTTGTAGATCCTTGAGACCACATCCCGTCTGAAGGTGTGTAACCGAGTGGCTGCAGTGCTGCGGCGAGTGATTGCAGGTCTGCTCGACAACAGCGGCATGACGTCTCAGGACATCCTGCTGCTGAGCCACGGCCTGGTCAGCCAGAGCCTGCCGCTGCTCACCAAGAGAGACCGGTGTGTACAAATAAAAGCACACACACACACTGAATCTCCCTTCAGAACAGCCGCATTACCGCTGACTCCTTGTGACGTGTGTGTTTGTAGAAATAAAAAATCAGCAAAGCCTCCCCGGGATCCCAGACTGCCTCCCCCGAGCTGCCTGCTCCTCCCCCCAAATCCAAAGAGAGGAGGTCAGAAAGCTCCAGTCAGCAGCCAGACCAACATGCACATCCTGGTGGATGCTGGCCTCAAGGTGCGCACTCCTCCACAGCTTTTTTTTTTTCTATTGTCATCTTGCGTCCTGGTTTGATTTATAAAAGTTGATCTGTGTCTCAGCTGCTCCACCTGAGTCTAAAGAAATCCAAAGTGAACTCCTCTGAGGCGTCGGCTCTGGAGATGCTGGATCCTTTCGTTCTGCTGCTGCTTGAATGTCTTGACTCCATGCACGTCAAGGTACAAGCGCGTGGTATTGGTCTGTTCTTGCATCAGCTTGTTAAACCCTTTTAACTTTTATAAAAGATAATATTCTGCTCCACCTTCCCCCCCTCCCCTCGCCCTCCAAGGTGATAACAGAGGCTCTGGTTGCGTCCACCTGGCTGTTGAAGTTCCCTCTGCCAGCTGTGGAGCAGAACGCTGGCCAAATGACAAAGCAGCTCTTTGTCCTGTTGAAGGATTACTCCAAGGCTGGAGCTGCCCGCGGGGAGAACTACCACCTGGTCCAGAACTGCTTCAAGGTATCCCATATGTAACACGATTAAAGGAAGAGAAGATGCTCATACATTTAGGGAAACTGAATCTAACTGCAAACATCACTGAATTCAGGAAACCTCACTAAATGAAGCCTAATTCTGCATCAACCCGACTTGTTTCCGTCCCAGGCAATGACTATTTTGGTGAAGAACATCAAAAGCAACAAGATCTCCGAGACCCAACTCCAAGTGCTGCTGGGATACGCTGAGGAGGACATCTATGACCAGTCACGCCAGGCCACTGCCTTCAGCCTGCTAAAGGTAACCAGCAGACCTTCAGTCCAACCTCCCCACCCACAGAGCTGTGTGTTAACATGTGTGTCCATGTGTACACCAGGCCATCCTGTCCAGGAAGCTCGTAGTCCCAGAGATGGGGCAGGTGCTGAAAAAGGTGGCCAATATGTCTGTGACCGGTAACAACGCTATGATCCGAATCCACTGTCGACAGGTAGAAACTTCCTGACGTCTGATCTAATGAAGGCTGAGATCAACTCATCGGCCTGTAAAAACAATGTTTGTGCGTTTCAGATCTATCTGAAGTATCTGTTGGACTATCCGCTGGGGAAGAAGCTGAAGGAGCATCTGAACTTTGTGGTGGCTCAGCTGCAGTACGAGCACGACACAGGCAGGGAGTCCGCGCTGGAGATGCTGGCGTACATCTTCCAAACTTTCCCCCAGGTACGGAAACCAGACAAAATGACAGAAACCATAATGAGACTCACAAATTTTGTGTTTAGTTTAAAGGTTAACCCTGTTTTGTTTTTTTATCCTTTCTTCCCCTTCAGAACCTGCTGCTTACCTACAGCAGCATGTTCTTCGCCCCGCTGGCTCTCGTTGTGGTCAATGACGACTCTCCACGCTGTAAGAAAATGGCTGCCATGGTCATCAAGACCCTGCTCGGCCAGTTGGACGTGAATCAGCAGAACACCTTTTTCTCCTTTGTCAACACTTGGCTGAATGGAAAAGAGGTGCCCAACTAACAACTGAGCTACCATAAAAGTCTACATTTGGAAAACCATTGCTTGTTCAGGCTACTTTACTTTACTTTTACTTTAAGATTAGTTTTCAAGATGCCCTTATATTCAGTGTTATAAAAAAATAAAAGTACAAAAATATCTAATTTCTTTGTTGTTACAGGTAAAACACAAACCAAGAGTTTATGTTAGATATTCCTTCTTTCCAGGTCAGCCTGCGGCGACTCGGCGCTCAGATTTGTGGACTGTTTGTGGAGGTGGAGGAAGAGAAGTTCACCCGCCGACTGGACGAGCTGCTTCCTCTGCTGGAAAGAGAGATCAACCCCGACAACTATGAAGATGTGAGTAAGCAAAAGGAGCAAATTCAAGCCACAATGAGAAAGGGAGGAAGTTTCTAAATATGTGTCGTCATCAGATCGAGGAGGAGCAGGATGAAAAAGCAGCTGACCGGCTGTTGTTCAGTTATCTGACTCTAATCTCCAAACTGAACACACACTGCGGGCTGCTTGAGCTAAGCAAGCCTAACGACACACTCCGTCATCTCTGGGGTAAAGACTGCTCGCCTCTGTGTCCTCACACACACCCACATTCCTCACACGCTCAACCAAAACGAGTTTTCTCTGACTTTTTCAGGCCACATCGAGGCCCACCTGCGCCATCCCCACTGCTGGGTGTGGCTGACCGCCTCGCAGCTCTTTGGTCAGCTGTTTGCAGCTCAGCAGGCAGAGCGGCTGATCGCCATTTGGAGAGGAGGAGGAGAAGATGCTTCATCTCGGCCAGCAGCCACTGACTTCATCACCAGCAACCTGGACAAGAGAGTACACCCAGATCTCTTTTTTTTTTTCTTTTTTTGCAGCAGTCTAAATTCTTTTTCTTATCTGTCCTTTTTTCCCTCTTTCCAACATCTAGATGAGAGAGTTGGCTTTGTCTTTCTGCCATCAGCTGCAGTCCAAATTCTTAGACACTGCATCAGGAGAGCAGGTGTGCTGAAATCTCCAAAGATTTTTTTAATTATTTTATTATTTATATTATATATTTATTTATTTATTAAAAAGAAATAAAATAAAATCTCCAAAGATTGTTGTTTCAGTTCAGCAGATTTTATGTTAATGGGAATCTTTCGCTCCGCCTGCAGGTGATCAAGAATCTGCTTTTTGTCGGGAAGGTGATTTACCTCGTTTCCCCCGAGTCTCAAGTCACTGCTCAGGAAGAAGTGAAAGATGAGGTGGTGGTGCAGGAGGAGGAGGAGGAGCATGGAGAGAATGAAAATGGAGATGAAGACCAGGCTGAGAAAGAAAAGGAAGCAGAGGAGGAAGAGGATGATGACAAAGATGACAGGCCTCCTTCCCTTCTGTGGTTAATGAAGAAGCTGTGTCTGATGGCAAAGAGGGAGGCAGCTTACTGTCCTAAGGTTCCCCTAAAGGTATGCTACAAAACCGGGAGTTTTTTTTCCACTTCTCATCCTCTCTAGTGTCCAAGTTGGAGTATTATTTATCCTAAAAATTCCTTCCTTTTTGTCTTACAGCGAACATGCGTGTTTAAGTTCCTGGGGGCGATGGCCATCGAGTTGGGGAAGGAACGTCTCGGCCCCTATCTGACCACCGTCATCACTCCTCTCTACAGAGAGCTGGACAGCACATATGCAGACCAAGGTCGGAATGTAGCATGCATAGAAGGAAAAGGTTGGAAAAAAACAACCTCATGTGGATTTTAACGGGCGTTTTCCCTCCATGCAGATCCCACTCTGAAGAACCTGGCGCAGGAGCTGATCGATCTGCTTAAAAAACAAGTTGGCCTGGAGAGATTCTCACTGGCTTTCTCAGCTGTCCAGAAGGAGTTTAACCAGAGGCGAGTGGCCCGTAAACGACACAGAGCCATGCAGGTATGAATACCCAACTACACACACACACAAGATAAGCCGCCTCCTTCTCCCAGTCACATGGAGGCATATAGATGGATAAGTGTCCCTCTGTCGCTACAGGCGGTGGCTAACCCAGACATCGCTGCGAAGAAGAAACTCAAGAAGCACAAGAATAAAATTGAAGCCAAAAAGAGAAAGATCGAGATTCTCCGGCCCGGATATAAAGCCAAGAAGCACCGGAGCCACGCACTCAAAGACCTAGCTATGGTGCAGTGAGTCACGTGTTTATCAAGGACACTGTGTGTGAATACAAGCTGAACAATCAGTGAGTCAGTCGCTGGACGTATGCAGCAGTTTTCACGTTCTCTTGCTTTATAATGTTACACTATGAATTTTACTTCTCTAATTAATTTCCAAGTTTATGGTCATAAAACAAAAACAGGCCCTGGTGATTCTCCAATTCTGTGGGAAGACAACCTCTCAAGATCCATCATATTTGTGTGTGTTAAAGAGAAATGGTGCATCATGTAACAAATGATTCTTTATTCCTTATTCATGTGAATTGCTAATGAAAACTGAACCTTTTGTATTTTTTTTTGCTGTGCTTGGATTTAATCCTGCACAGTGACATGCAGAAGATTTTATAAATAAATAGATACATGTCTACTGGGGTATTCATACATTCAGTTTAGAGAAATGCATGTAGCCAGAACTGATGTGAAAGTTGCCCCCTCTTATCATTGCCATGAAAAAAAGCCTATTTAGACCAAAACTAATTTATTTTTGTACCTGGTTTCATTCTGCTATTTTAACTCACTTTTGTAACCAGCCTCAAGTGGTCATTTGAGGAGCAGCAGTTTTTGGAACACCATCAGACACAGCGCCCTTCAGGGAATGCTAATACCCCCCTTCCCTCCTTTGGTAGATGATACTCTCACATTCATCTGCAAAATTCGAACATACAAACAGACTATTCTCTAACATTCATTCAAAGTCACCAAACCTTATTTGTCTGGGAAGGATGCACTGAAGCTTAACTCAAGCCTTTGTACCTCTTCACTTCCCCATGTGGCTGCAAGGCCATGATACTGTGATTCATCAGTTTCAAAGACAAGTCTAAGAAATGGGCTCATCTCAACCAGAGCATGCACCTTTTAACTGCTTCCTTCAAAAGGGAATTTTTGGAAGAAGCTTCCCTCATTTGAATCACCTTCTCAGATGCTCCAATTATTTCCAGGCTTAGAGCTGCAATTAAGGTTTGGTGAC
>JBAJHY010000024.1:6928452-6939182 GCA_037177095.1 Craterocephalus marjoriae | reverse complement strand
GATGTGTAGTTAGCAGAGAGAGAATGGAAGTCGCATGTGGTCCTTTAGAGGTTTCCAAGATAAGTTCATAATAAAATTAATCTTAATAAAAAATGTGAATGTAGGGTTCATAAAGTCTAATTTAGGATTTCCTTAATTATTAAAGTGTTTCCTAATGAAAAGGCTGTTGGCCTTATTTAAAACAGAAATCCACAGTAAAACAGTAGATTGCAAATCAGAGCTGAATTATAAATTGAGTTCTTATTTTCTGATGCTAGTTGACCCTCAAAAGAAGTGACTGCTCTCTTTATAAAGTGGCAATAAATATGGAAGATCAACCTGACATTTTGGTCCTAAATAATCTTGGCATTTATATTATCTAATGGCCAATTATCGAAATATGGCGTACAAGTGTGACATGTATGATCAACTCATGTGGATGTTGTGTTGAGATTTTGGATGAAAGCATGATAACCAAAGACATGAGACCATGTGAGGGTGTGTGCAATGGCATTTGTGATGTGATGTGATCTTGAGCATTTTTCAAGTTATTTAAATGCAACCGGAGTTAGACTCTGAAGGGTTAAAAGCAGATTCAGTAACAATATTATGGGAAATAGTCCTTATGAAGTAAGAATGTCAGTGGCTCATGTGATCAACGAAAATAACATAACAAGATCAAATCAAACAGTCTTTAAGAAATTTTAATCCTGACACAGAGATTAACTGAGCAAGTCGACTTAATGTAACTATAAAACACAACAAGATAAATAGATACAAAATAAACGAAAACAACTGAAACGCTTCACTTCACGGCCACTTACTTTAGGTTGCTTTGTTTTTTGATAGCACTAGCGCAACTTCATATAAATATACTTTTATCAAGTCAAACCTCTTTATCTTACGATATGTGCTTCTGTTTTTAACAAACAATTCAAATCAATCTGATACGAAACAATGTAGGTCTCTTCGAGGTATTCTCACGGTGAAGTGGGAAAATCTAAACTGGCGCTAAACGAAGGACCCTGTTGTGTTGTCAAAGAGTTGATAGTCGCCGAACGATTTGCCTTATTAAAATAATTTTGAAAACCCGGTGTTGGAATTTAATACTATTATAATTTTGATAAACTATTTTTGAAATAATACGTAATAATTCAAGGTCAAATTTAATGTATACTGTAACACAAACAGCCGCTGATGTGAATTTTATGATAATATATGTTAACGGGGCATTAAGGAGCCTTCAAAGTATGCTTGGAGAACGGGAAGTTAGCTTTGCCTGCTGAAGAGGACATCACAACAACCAGTATTTTAGAATAATAGAGTATAAGAATAATGAATAATTTGTGTTAAAATTCCCCATGTCCCGAAATAGATCATTTCATTTGGATAGTCATCACCTCCCCAAATCCGCGAACAATGAACTTACTTACCGAACAGTAACTACGAACAGTTTTCCTGGATAATATTCTGTCAAAGACCACAATAAAGCTGCCGAGGGTTGCTGGGATTAATGATCGGATATCCAAAAAAAAACACCCATACATGCATGTGTCACTGGTGTGTGCAAGATGGTAATCGATTAATCAAGGATAATTGCATGACCAGGCAGAGTTATGGATGTGGCTCAATCCACACCAGGACCAAAATCAGACAGAAATTTTTAACTTATTTTATTTTCCCACAGGATTACATGACAGAATCAGAAAAACTTTCATAACCTACAGAATATATAATTGTCAGTAAGCCTCCTGTATATCGACAACCAAGTAAAATATATCTTGTTCTAATTACAAGACATCAACAGCAAAGTCTTAATAAAATCTTAAGTAGCTCTTCATATTAAAGTGCCTACATGGTGCAGGCTTCTCTTCGCACTGAGATCAAAAAACAAACTACAAATTAGAATATATCTTTACTGAGGAAACATACAAAAAGAATTTCATTTGAACTGTAAAAGGAAGCAATCAAGAAAATATATAAAAAGATTTTAGAACAAATTCAACCTGCAAAGGCTCCACTTTGGTTAGTAAGATAATGTGCATGAAAGGCAGACCGCAACTAAAATCTGATCAAAGGGTATGTGTTGCGTCTGTTTGACTTTTTCAGACTCATTTGTCCAGAATAATTTCTTCCTCAGTTTTTTTTTTAGCCATCACAGCAATACAAGTACATAGCATAATCTAGTACTTTCTTCCTTTCCTTTGATTGGCAATACTTCAGAGCAAAACAAAATGTAAAACAAACTAGAAGTGACAAACTCTTTGCACATGCTTTGCCAGCCCTTAGACACCAAAGTTCTTAAAAATCTTTCCAAAAGTAAAGTCTTTCCATCTTAGGATAAATATGATGGAGTGGAGTGATGTGTCGGGGTTCAGAGAGAAGAGGTACGGCTGAGGCAGAGGAAGACTCAGATTAAGGTGCTGATGCAGCTGCAGTCATTGTGGAAGCTTGTAGTGGATGGAGTCTAGTTAATGCAGTCCATGATGTGGATCTGCAGGGAGTCCAGGTCTGGCAGGATCTCATTGCACTTGGGACAGGCGTGCTCAGGGATGTTCCCCTGGTTTTGCCAGTCGGTACCTGTGAGCAACAGACATTTGCCACAAGTTTAATATTGATGCTCAGTTAAAATGTACAAGGCCTTTGAGCTGAATTTCCTGCATGCAGATATGCTGGACCTCTACATTTTTTACAAGTGCAATAAATCAAGTAGCTTTGTAGGTTTAAAACTACCAGTCTTTGAGACAAACCTAAATTCTATGGAGCATTCAAGTGTCTTTGAGCTCTCTGTTTTGGTTTAACAGCTGATAACTTTTTACGATGGGCGTATTCCTGCTTTAATACTAACAAAACAACGGCCACATGAGTCAATCTGCAAGATGATCTGCTGGATGGTCCAAAAAATCTAACTATGCTCAGGCCTAGGGTCTTACCATCTGCTGATCCCAATAGGAAATGGAAGAAAATATTATTAAAGTTTTGAGAGGAAGCTTAAGTCAACAAAATAGCTCAAGCTAAAGCAAACCAAGGTTGTCTTTTAGCATTTGTTTCTCTGCAGTGTCAGTTGCAGATAGCTTCATTGTGCATAAAATGATTTCATGTTTCATCCTTCAACAATACAACAGGTGGAGATCATTCACTTAATTGTTACAGTGTGCAGATCTACTGCCTCTTGGTCTCATGCTGGTTTTAGGACGGACCACTCCACATTAGCTGCAATTACACAACCAAGCCAATCTGAGCCAGAGCTCTTTATTCCAGTGCGTGTTTCCAGTTCAAGGGCTGAAGCTCTGAGCCAGAAACCTATTTGTATCTCAGTATGTTGTCTGGCTGAAGCAATCCTACAATAAACTGCACGGCTGTAAACATCAACCAACCTGCTTGGTTTTGTTTTGTTTGATCTTAATGTTATTTGTGATAAAGTCTGGATGCCAAACATTATTGTCCCTTTACCTCTTCCAGCCAGAGAGGCTCCGGCTCCATGTGGATTTCCTCCTAGTGACACGTGTCTCCGCTGCATGTCGTTCAGCGAGCGCCTTGCAGAGACAGAAGGACAAAGCATTTCCACATCAGCTGAGGTTTGTAATGGTTTCAGTTTGTTTAGCAGAAGTGAAAACAAAAAGTACGGAAGTCTATGCTGCGAGTGCAGCGGGTCAAAAAAGTTCAGGCTTATATAAAAATACATTTACAGTCCTAAAATTCATTATTAAAAGGACTCTCTCTCGTAGTCAGGAACAGCTGAAAAAAGCAGGTGTAAAGGCAAACTCTGCATCTTGTGTGACTGCATACCGGCCCAGTGAGTCCAGCTCCTCCTGCAGCTGGTTGTTCTGCTTCTTCACATATTCCAGCTGAGCAGCCACACGCTCCTTCTCCTCGTGGAGTTTCTCCCTCGCCGCTCGCTCTGCGTAGAAGTCGGAGGAGTAGACCTCGGCCTGCAAATAGAAAGACAACAACATGGCAGACACACTCCATAACAAAGTCTGACACTGTCTCGCTCGTTTGTGTGTATACGTGGGAAAAAACGTCATAGTTAAATAAAAATTTACTGTCTTTCTATTGGATTTTTTACATTTAATCCAAGATTTACAATTATTATGATTCACAGTATTCCAACTAAACCTTATAAAAAATTCCTATGGTGAAATCTTGGAAATTTGGAATATGAATTTAATGTTTCTTCTTTTTTTTAAAACTGTATTTCTGTGTAAATGATTAATATCCACTCAGATCCTTACTATCAGTGATCTCCCTCACCTGAGCCTGGAACACAGAGATGGTCTCCAGCTCCTTTTCTTTCATGAAAATCTCCCGCTTCATCTCATCGATCTTGTTCTGTTTGACAGCCAGCGCTTCCTCGGCCGCAGTCAGACGTTGGTGCAGCTCATCCGCCACCTCCCTCCCCACCAGCAGAGACTGCACAACCACACGCAGTCAGACAGGTGAGAATATGATTCATGTTGCAGGAGATGGAGGAAAGTCATTTGCCACTTACTTCTTTCTTCTTCTTCTCCTCCTTCAGCTCATTGTAATCTTCAAACAGTTTGGTATAGGCATCCTTCAGCTGGGCCATGTTGTTTCTGTGAGGAAGGAAAGAAGTTTATCAATGAGTGTGTGTGTTCATACACTAATCGGCCATAACATTATGTTTTTCTTGGTTTCATATAATGTTATTTTGGTATACTCATTTTTCTCTGTTGCACATATAATTCAGGATTGTGTGATTAGAAGTTCTTGTTTTTGTATCTGTACGTCCGCTGACCTCTCCTCATCCCCCTTCCTCTGCTCCATCTGGCTCTGAGCCTGCATGCTGCCCAGCTGCAGCTTCAGCCGATCGTTCTCCGACTGAACCGCCTGTTTCTCCACCAGCTGAGCCTTCAGGGTCGCAACATCGTGCTCCACCTCCCGATATCTTCATAGATAAAAAACATATTCCATTAACACATATCTTGGTCAAAACCTCTGTATGTTAATTGTGTTTTGTTTTTTTTCTACATATGCATCATGCTCGGCTCCCACGTGACCCATTTACTGTACGCGTCTGTGCCTAACCTGTCCTGCAGGTTCTTCTTCATGCCTTCTGCTTCATCCAACTTGCTCTGGGCCTGCTGCAGCTCTTTGAAGAGCGTCATCATCTGAGCTTTAAGATTTTCCACCTCAGACGCTGCCTGGAAGAGTTTCCAAGTCACATGCGATCATTAAAAACAAGACAGGAAAGAAACCAAACGCAGCAGCTTTTCTTTAAACTTGTTATACAACTTAAGCAATTAAATTATGTAAAAGTCACAACCTTCTCCTCCTTCCCAGAATCCTCTTTTGTCTCTGCCTGGGCTGTCTGTGTTGACTCCTCGACGCCACGCTTCCTTTCCTCCAGCTCTGTGATCCTATTTGACAAGAGGACGAATCTCATTGATAATCATAATAATTCACATAAAAAGAAAATCAAACAAAAACCCTTTAATATAAGTAAAAGCAGCATTGGGATTTCTTAAAATGCTAAAGTATTTCTCAAACCACTTCACTTAATCCAGTGGTTTGAACCGGAAACACTGCAGCAGTTATTAAAAGTCACATGTTCCTCAAAACCGGATGTTTAAAATTTTTTACAAGGAATAAAGTAATAAATAAAATGGTTAAAAAAACAACAAGTAAGCTCCTCCTGATAACTTGTACTTACTTCTAATTTCACTTATTTCCTCTGCGTCTCTACAAAAATCTCCCCGTCAGAAATCAAACCAATGATACGGATGCTAACAAACCTAAAACCTTCATTTTTATTAGCAAAGGAGGCGTTTCTGACTGATTTCTACCTGGCAGAAAAGACTTTCAGCTCCGTCTGCAGCTGCTCGCATCGCTGCGTCTCGTTCCTCAGCGACTGCAGCAGCTGACTGACCGTCACTTCCTCGCTGTCCAGCCGAGACGCTGTCATGCTCAGATCCGGACGTCTGCTAAGCTCTGCGCCGCAGGCCTCGTTCAGACCATCGACGCCTCCATCCTGAGAGGGAAAGCAGCACATTAGATCCCATATGAATCCTTAAAATTGAAAATCTGATGTGAAATCTCTCTGGAATCTTCCTCGATGTCCTCACCGACACCTTGATGATCTCAATGAATGAGTCATCCTGGGAGTCCTGTTCAGCCTTCAGCTGCAGCTCAGAGTTCAAAGCTACCAGGTCGTTCTTCTCCGCTTGCAGGCGAGCAACCTGGGCGCGCAGGGCGTCCAGCTCTGCACTCTGATTGGATGAAGAAGACGCACCAATTCAGGTTTAAATCTAACACAACAAGGGACGAGCAGGTAAGCGTCACAATCAGAGCAAGACACTCACCTGGTTTCCACCTGGGGCTCCTCCCGTCCTCCCCGCCTCCTCTAACCTTTTGCTCAGATCCTGGTTTTGGAGGTTCAGGGCCTCCATTTGGCCTCTAGCTTCCCCAAGCCGAGTCTCTAAGAAGTCCCGCTCCTGCTGCTGCTTCTCCCTCCATGCAGCCAGACCCTCGAAACGCTCCTTCATCATCGTGTTGGTCTGACGCAGAGCCTCTGGAAGACAGAAAAAACACAGGATGCAGCAAACCCTGATATCATGCAGCTCTAAACCATGAGCTCATTCTCCACAAAGCTTTTATCTGAGGCACTTTAGCTAGACCGGACAGGACACACTCATTGTTGGGAGTTTCTTCTTAACCCGGACAATCCACCGCACTCCTCTTACCTTTAAGGTCTCTGTTCTCTTGAATGAGGATGTTCATCTGCTGCAGGGTTTCCTCCAATGTGCCCGACTGACCGGAAGAGCGAGAGAGGTCGCCGTTCATCATGGGGCCTCCAGACGCCATGATGCTGGGAGAAAAGAGATGGGATTAAAGAGGATGTCATGAATTGTTTATAGCCTCTTTGAATCACTTAGCTTTCTTGATTTTCCTTTATTTTAAAATGCACAATGAGCTTGGCACTGAGAAATCCCTTTAATTTTGTTGTCTGTAAATGTGAGGACCGTGTACATGCAGCACCTGCTCAACCAGTTGAGCTATCTGGCATCTAACTAAGAGATACAAGCAAATACTGTGAATTTTACTCTTTGGCATTTTGTTCCTATGTACTGCTGCCAAGCAAGCAAGCTTTGTTTATCAAGTTATCAATCTGATCATAAAATTTAAACCCTGAACAACCATAACAACTAAAGTCTGGATGCAATAAATCAAAATCATCAGAAAAATCTTAACGGCTTACAAGTGCCTACGTCCTTCTGCTTGCTTCGTTTTCAGGTTATGAAATGACAACATAATACTTTGTGCTTTCATCAGCGAAAGTGTGATGGGAGCTGCAGTTCCTAAACTCACAATACATTCATCACAACTGAAAGACAAAGTAAACCGCACAAGGAAAAAAAACTTTTCTTTTTTTTTTTTTTTTTTACTGATTCACAAAACCCAATTTTCTGATTTTACCAAAGCTCACATTGTCCTCGCTTCCTGTCATGGAAATGCTTCCACAACCTCTAACGAAAAAGGTTACCTGAGAAACAGACACCAGACTCCTGCTGAAGCATTCAACAATCCAAACAGGATTTTGTCTTAACTGGATTTAGTCCTGTAGCTACAACAATACTGTCTGTAAGACGTTCTGGAAATACACATGTATGAAAAAGCTTGTAAACACACCTGGAGCCTGTTCCAGAAAGAAACTCCAACTAACTTTGAGAATCTTTACCCAGAAACGAAACAAAACAAAACAAAAACAAAAAAGCCACCATTAATGGAGCCCTGATACCTGGATTCACCAGGGCAACCGCTGACAAAAAGCCAATTATTTAACCTGATTGGATTGAGAGGTTCTTGTTGAAGCATACAGGGCAGTGTAAATGGTATTTTGTTAAAGAAGGAACACCGCTGCTGCTGCTAAGCAGAGAGGAGCAGCATGAGGTGGAGTCCACTGGTCCAGACTGGATATTTCACTTTAGTAAAACTGGAGGATGCAGGCTGATGTATTGGTAGATGTTTCTTACTTTAATGTCGGTTCAGTCCTGAAGGTGGAAAACACACATGGAGGCAACTGAAAATTAATTATAAATACATCTTTTGTGAAAGTAAAATAATTAAAATCATAATTTAAACCCGCGACAAATGCGGTTTTATTTCATACAGTACATGTCCTGTCACCTATTATCCATATTTTCTTATTCTAGATATAGATAGCTATGGACTAAGACTAATCTCCATCGTCACAGGAGGAGGAAGAGGATGGTACGAGACACCTTCTGCTAAAGAGACCAAGAGTAGATTACATTTATGGAATTATTGCCGAATTTCTGGAATCACGTTAGTACATACAACCCAATGTCTGCTTCAGGTGAGACAGGCAGAAACACAGGGTCACTTTATGGCGAACCTGCAGCGAGTTCAGTTCCCTGCTTTCTGGAACTGGCCCCAGAGCTGTGAGAGGGGTGGACGTAACTTCAGGTGGTTTTTCATCTGACTAAATACCTGTAATACTCAAAAATACATCTAATCCACCATCTTAAATGGAATAAATCTGTATATTGCAGTAAAGTAAAGTGGAGCATCTAACATTAAATATGCACAGACAGCCTTTGCATCCACTGCACATCATCAATATTTCATTCTGATGGTTATTGATCTGAAGCAGCATCACAGTTTCTGATATTTCCATTCGCCTTTGTTAAGAAATGGGATTCTGTCACTTTTGACAGCTAATAGATGGAAACTGACAGTCAGCTGAACCGTCAACACAACCATCATCACTTATTTCAGCTGACTTTAACCCTACCAGGTCAAAACGACTGTTTCCCGGCACTGCATGCTAGAAAGCAAACACACTCCATCGTGCACTTCAAACAAATCAACCTGCATCAAAACTTTTTGTTCGCTGAGTTTCAGAAACGTTTATTCAACCAGCAGCATCCTTTGTTGAGACGAAGCTCACCTCTTTGGTCCTCTCCAGCTCGTTGTGCAGTGCCTGCTTGGAAATCTCCACCTCGATGATCTTCTGCCTGAGCGTCTCATTCTCGTCCTCCGCCCGGCTGCGTTTGTCCTCCACGCTCTCCAGCTCGTTGTGCAGACGAACCGACACGTCTTTGGCGACCTGCGGTCATCAGTTCAGTTTATTATACAAGAAGGGCACGTGAATATTTCACCAGCTCTTATTTTCATTCAGACGAATCATAGGTGTGTAATGTAAAATTGTAAAAATGTAAGGTAAAATTTTTCCTTTCATTATGGCTGGGTATCACTCCTAATTTCCTGAATCGATTCGATTCAATTCGCAAGAGGAAAAATTGATTCGATTTCGGTTATTTTCGATTTGATTCAATATCGTATCAGATATTCATGTCACATCAATATTTCTTGAATATCGGAAACTCACAGATGGCAATTTTTATGAAACTCTTAAGCAACCCTTCAACAATGTTTATTTTGTATACATACTATTCATTTTTTCATTAAAAAATGTCCAGCACTAGCATGTCACATACATAAGTGTAACATTTGTATGTGAAAATAACCAGTCTTACATGTTAAACAGAATACAGCGTTAACAGAAACACTACAGTAAAAAAGAATGGCCAAATAAAAACTAAGTTTTCTTTCTTTAAAAAAAACAAAAACGATTTTGGAATTTTATGTATCGCTTATTGATTTTTTATTCTTGAATCGATTTTAATCGATTAATCGATTTTTTAAACCAAGCCCTAACCTTTGTCAATTTTAATTCTTTTATCATTCTTACTGTATATTATTGCTATATTTACTTTGATTAATACAAGGGAAATTGACAAATTAGCTCATCTTTTAATTAAATTGAATTTCTTTCATTCAATTTTCCAACTGCTCCGACTGTTAATCAATTACTTAATGAAAACCATTTACACAGTAAAAAACAATTTGGACAATCATGTAGCCCAGACTTAAATGCTTTTATTTTTCCATTTATGGCATTTTTAATCATAATCCATTAAATAATTCACTCTGAATACTAAGTTAAACGTAGTGGAATCAGTAGAGACGGGCACAAACGCATAACAGACCTTCAGATCCTGTTCCAGACTTCGCAGCAGCTCTCCGTCCACGTGGCCGGTCTGAGCCACCCGCAGGCTCTTCTGCTCAGCCTTTCGCAGGCGGTACTGAAGGATGCGGCAGTTTTTGTTGGAGCGGTCGACTTCCCTCCGCAGCTCCTGCAGCTGGTAGACCTCCTCCTCCAGGTAGCTGTCTCGCACCTCCTCCATCTCCGCCCGCAGCTCGTCCACTTCATCCTAAGAGAAGCAGGGAGGAGAACAGGTCTTCAGCAACATGTTCATTTCATGAGACAATATTGTCGGTGAAGGTTTTATTCTATCACTTCTCTTTAAATCAGCATCTGACATTGTGTTATTTTCTGTAACTTGTAAAGAGAAAGTGGCACTGTTTGTTTCCAGGTATGACAGGTCACATGCTTCGGCTTATTCGTGTAAATGCTGTTGTTTTAATGCTGAATTCTACCTAATAATTTAATCCTGAAACAGTGTACTCTTGTTAAAAAATAACCAAAAAGCTAGTTGTCAAACATGTGATTTGTTTAAAATATATTTTTTCCGTTGTACCGAACCCGTGCCCGTGACCCTCATACCGAGGAACGTACCGAACCGTGACTTTTGTGAACCGTTACACCCCTCCTAACCAGAGAAAAAGGCTTCAGGTTGCTAGGCAGCATAAAATAGACTTGGAAGAAGGTCATGTGGTCAGAGTGAGGGTTAACCCAAACCCTT
>JBAJHY010000024.1:6298132-6311071 GCA_037177095.1 Craterocephalus marjoriae | reverse complement strand
ACGTGTGCTAGGACTTTAGGGGGAATGATGGTAAGGAAAATTAGTCAGGTGAAGACTATCAGCAAACATGACCATTCAGATGATAACAAAATGGAAATATTTGGTCAGAATAGACAGCATTGTTTATGGTGAAAGTCAAAAACAGCATCTCATAAACTTCTTGTCATCTGTCAAACATGGGGTTGGAAGGGTAATGACATGGACCTTTGGTTATTAAGTGACAATGAGCATCTCCGCTTACGGAAGTACTTTAGTGTCGAATGTGTGGCCGTCTGTCCAGCAACAGGTTGTTGAGAAGAGTGAGCTTAACTTAAACAACAAGAGAGACTGAGATCATACAAAACACGATTGCTTTAGGTTATTTCTGCAGACATCTGATTTAGTTTTTGTTTAATAAATATGTCATGTGTTTCTAATCTGAGATTGTATTTATATAATCAAGTAAAGATCAGACTGAGCAGTGTGAATCTTCACGGTCTAATCTGACGCGGAGCTTTAAACGGGCCCCCCTCTGCTCCCCCTGCAGATGGTACGTCGTGTGAGGAGCGCTGGCGGAGCCTCTTCCACCCACCACGGAACTCTGGTATCAGCGACATGGAGGCCCAGCGGGTGCTACAGATTGCCGTTATCCTGCGAAACCTCTCCTTCGAGGAGGCCAACGTCAAGCTGCTGGCGGCCAACCGAACGTGCCTGCGCTTCCTTTTGCTCTGTGCCCACTGTAACCTCATCTCACTCCGACAGCTTGGACTGGACACGCTGGGCAACGTGGCTGCTGAGGTGGGTCTGGTTATTTGGAAGCAGGTGTTTTGGGTATGGATGGAGGCAAAGCTTGATTCAGTATGATACTGAGGGAAGAACATCCCTCATTAGCTTGCTCCCTTTAAGTATGACTTTAGTTCCAAGGTAAACAAACTGTTCATAGGCGTATTGTTGATGTGTTTAAAACCGCTCTGGGCTGGGTTAGCTGTTGTACCTGCTGTTGGTTGGCCAACAAACCGTTCAAACAAGGCATCAGTCATAATGCACATAAGCGACTGCCAAAGTCCCACTTGGAATAAGTAATGACAGACTGGTCATGGTTTGCTAAAGGTGCAGGACTGTTAGCTAACTACCTGCCTGTTATGCTCAGTTTCCCACAGTCTGATGGATTAATGTTTAAATGACATATTTGTGAGGTTGATTTGAGGCAGATCGGTGGTGTGTATAGAAAGCCAGCTGTAGCTGTGTATGGCTCCCGAATAAATGAAGGCAGATGGTATCCGTTCCACGCAGTCTGTTTTTTAGAATATTTACACTAAACTGGAGTCCAACAAATGGAGTACCTTCAACCAGATCAGAAGAATGAAGAAGTGACCAGCTACAGAGGGTTTAGCCTTGTTCAATCATTAAACATTTATTGATTTTTTTTTTTAATACATTATATTAATTCGCTCCATTTAATCTGTTAACATGGCCAGCCAAAAAATAAACAAACATGAAAAGATGGAAATAAACACTGGCTGACATCAATATTTGTGGGATTGGATGTGTAAAAGGTGATCATTGTAAAACGTTTTTTTGATATTTCTAAGCTCCTCAGCATACATAGCTAAAATAAACCATACAAAGCCGGTAACCAAACCAAAGCCTGGATGCCTGTAAGATGGAGTCGATCCACAATAGAGCTAAAGGAACATAGTTACATTTTGATTTTCAAGATGCTTACACAAATAGCAAATGGGAAGTGCTTGAATATTTTACCTAGTAATGTTTCCGAGTCTGAATTCCAGAAAAAAGTCTAAAAAGAAACTCTGGGTCAACTTACCCTGAACTTAGCAACTCTTTGAGTTTTCAGTTGCAGAACAGCTGATTTGAGTTGGTTCAATCAACTCTGAAAATCGCTACCCAGAGCTGGGAACCACAGCAAAAAGCCATCATCAATGGTGCTCCGATACCTGGATTCACCGTGGCAACCGCTGACAAAAAGCTAACTGTTTAAGCTGATTGGAGCAGCTGTTCTTGTTGAAGCTTTTGAGCAATATAAAAAGTATTTTGTTAAAAAAGAAAAACCGCTGCTGCTAAGGAGAGAGAAGCAGCTTGGAGACGCTGCTGCCTGAGTGAAAGCTGGAGTCCACTGATGGATATTTACCTTTAGTAAAACTGGAGGATGTGGGCAAAAATATTGGTGGATTGAACATTCTTAGTTTTCTTTAGGTTCAGTTGGTGATAAACATATAGAGGTACAGAGTATAAAGTAAAATGATATATTTTATGAATGTGACATATTAGGCTATAGCCTTCAGACTAATTATTTTGTCTATGTCATACAAACTGATACTGATGTACAAAATTGATATTCAGTCTAGTGATTCAATTCCTAACAGATGTTGTTTTAACTCATACAGTGCATGTCCTCTCCCCTTATATACAGATTTATTATTTCATATATATCTATGGACTGTAAGATTAAAGGCCTCTACATACTCTGCAAGAAGCAAGAACTTTGTTCTCGCTCCTGAGGGTCCGAGAACAAAATGACGTCAATGACTGACGTGAATTAGGACAGTTCTTGCAACATCGAGCTGGCTGAACTTTGTTCTCGAGGGTCTCCGAGAAGTATTGTGTGATTGGTCAGACATGTGAGGTGGGCATAGATTATAAAGAAGTATTTAAAGTCTCGCAACGCAAAAACAAATCTTGCTGTGCGCAGCATGCGTTGGGACGTTGTATATGTAGAGCTGAAAAAGCTGAGGGCCTGCAAATCGGAGCTGTTTCATTAAATATTGATCAGAAAATAACACGTCTGTCTGAGTTGTTAAAAGTTCTCCCATTAAATAAATGATTGTGTGTTAATTCAGCTTCTACATCTCTGGAATCGCATTAGCATGAACAAAGCATGTCCGACAGCTGCTTTAGGTGGGAGGAGACAGATGGAAACTCAGGGTCACTTCACTGTGAACCTGCTTGAGGAGTAGATTTACAAAATAACACTTAATATCACTGTCTGGAAGGTAAAAACCCAGAGTTTTCCCCAGCTCAGGGTTAACATACCCAGAGTTTTTTATTATTTCACATACTTTGAGTCGTTTGGATGCAGCAACTGCAGCTGCCACACTCTGGTGTTTGTTTCCCTGCGGGCTGGCCAGGCCTTGTGGTGTTCCTTTTCTGTCATTTAGCAGTAGTCTCAGGATGGGCCGCTCCGATGGGGAGCTTTCCTCCAACTAAATCCTGCAGCAGGCGGAGAACTGGTGCAGCCAAGCCGAGTGCATAGAAGCTGCAGGGAGCGATGCTCCTCTTTGGGGCAGATGGGGGAGGAATTTGTTCCAATGTACTTGCTGATTTCAGTGTTTGCTGCCGAGTACCATGTATTCTGTCTTGTACTTAATTGATTCAGTTCTATTTGTGCTAAATTTACCAAGTGTTGCTAGCTGATTGTGTTAACCTTGCGGGACTTCTTGTAGCTCCAGCTGGACCCCGTTGACTTTCGGACGACGCACCTGATCTTTCACACCATCACCAAATGCTTGATGTCCAGGGACCGGTTCCTCAAAATGAGAGGTGGGTTTTCTGGCTGTTCAGTGGGACTCCTCTGCATTCCTAACATTTCCATAGAAAATAACAAAGTGGAATCTGTGTTTCTGCCCATGCGTCCTGTAGCCATGGAAATCCTGGGTAACCTCAGCAAAGCAGAGGACAATGGTGTGCTAATCTGTGAGTATGTGGACCAGGAGTCGTACAGGGAGGTTATGATGCTCCTCACCCTGCCTGACCTCATGCTCCTTATGGCCTCGTTGGAGGTGCTATACCTGCTGGCCCAGCTGGGAGAGGTTCCCTGCAGCAAGATCGCCTCCGTCGATCACAGCATAGGTATGTTGATTAAAATACAAACGTTTCAGTCCTACCTGCTTAACGGGGAAAATTTTAAATGGCCTTACCTCCTCTTTTTAACCTCTGTGTTTTCGGTCTATGTCTCTCTGGGTTCAGACCTGTTGGTGCGATTAGTATCAGTAGACCTTCACACGTTCGGACCCGACGCCCTGACAGCAGTGCGGTTGATCGAGCATCAGGCCAACGCCGACCAGGCAGCTGAGGTTCGACCGCAGCTGGTAGAGCAGGTTCCTGCAGCCGTGCAGGGAGCACCAGCCCCGGGTGAGTGTTGGAGTACCAACATTGTATATTCTACAAGATAAACAGGAAAATGACTCTGATGTGAGAGTGCAGTGCTCTGAGACGGATGCGAAGCGATTCACGTAGGTGCTCAGATATTATGAACAACTTGATTGTTCAAGAAAATCTGTTTTTCCAAACAATGTGGAGCTGCTCAGCTGTGGGCTCACTCATCAAAACCAAAGCGGCAGGATGGAAGGAGTTTATGCAAATGAAATTAAGAAGCTCATATAGATGATACAAATGGCTACAATGCACCATTTGAAAAAACTGATTGCCTTCAGATTGAAAACTGACTGTACTTGTGAGTAAGAAGAGCAGCCAACATCCTGAACTGAAAATACAATAGCACTGCATCACAGTTAACCCAACAGGAAACCAAACAGAAGTTTATTTAAACTGACCTAGAACCAGATTTATACACAGACGTAATGTTTTTGTATATTCTTTGGCTCTGAGGAAACTGTCCCTGCAGTTTCATTTGTAAATCTCTGAATTTGCCCTCCTGTTTATCAGTGTTTTTTTTTAATTACAACTGTTATTTGATCTTAGAAATGTTCATTTGACATGTTCATTGCTCCAGAATTGAACCTCTTATCGTACCTCTTATTTTCTTGATTTAAAACCTAATTTAACTTACTTTGTGATTTTTGTCCCTTATTATTTCATGAGTACATGACTGGTTAATGTCATGTTTTCCTGGGATTTGACAAATCCAAAATATATACTTCTTCTTTAGTTTTATTTTTAAAGTTTTGGTAACTATTCCCCTGCAGCTATGAGCCACACAGGCAGCCAAGCTAAAAGACACCATTAAGTGAACTTTGTTCAGATGAACTGATAAATCTGTAGAGTGGATGAGAGTGAAAGGAGGATGCAAGTGACAGCTCGTTCCATGCTGTTGCAAAGCCGGAACCTCACATTAACACCTCCTCATTCCCCGCTGTTGCTTTCATTCATACGATACTTTCACTGCCAGTTCACCTGTTGCTTTGCCACATCACGTGGGACGCTGAGGCTTAGTGCTGCTTCCTTAGCATGAAATCCCTGCTCTTATTTATATGTGAAGCTACCACACAGAATGAAATGATGTTAGAGTACATAGTTTAAGGACAAAAGATGTGAAGCACAGTAATAGCTGTGTAAGTGTGTGGATGAGCAGGTGAAACCCTCCTAACCTCTGAGGTGTGCTACCTGTGTAGAGTTGTGAGTGTGCTGACATCTAGTGGATCCCGCGGGTATCACCATCGGTGCGAAGTGATCAGACACTGATTCAGACATTTAATTCACTTTTCTTATTTTACACAAATGTCACTAGGTCTAACTTTTTCTCTTTGTCCTCTTTTTGTCTCTTTTAGTAACAAGGGTCCCCGTCCAAGCCACTCAACCACCACCTGGCATTGTTGAACTCGATGGGGAGAAATTTACGCTGCAGTGGTGAGACTGGTATCTTAGTGATGTCTGTTGATCATGTTGGCTTCCCGTCAACCTGCAGTCATAACCCGTCTTTTCCCACTTTGCTGCTACCGACAGGCTAAACGCACACTTTGAGACAAACCCAGAGGGCTCCGTGTCTCGATCAGAAATGTACTCTGAGTACCTGGCCACATGCAGCAAAATGGGACGGAGCAACATCTTGAACTCCACTGGTTTCCTTAAATGCCTGCGGTCAGTCCTGATTCTACATTTTTATTTTCAGACAAATTCATGTGCAGAAAATGTTGAAAGAGATCAAAATGGGCACTGCTGAGTTATAACTTGCCGTCTCTCACCACCCCAGGACGGTGTTCCCCAACCATACGATGCGACGGCAAGATGACGCCAAGGTCGGCAGCCAGGTTCAGATCCTCCTGGTCGGATTAAGGCGACGGGCAATCCCTCTGCCCATCCAGTTGTACTACCAGCAGCAACAGCCGAGCCCAGCAGCTGCTCCTCCACCTTCAGCAGCTCGACATGACGCACCTGGAGATCCTCAGGCCCCGCCTCCAGGTAGAGCAGGAAGCTTTTGTGTTCAGTGCATTTACATGCATTCATCTGCATTTGGATGTAAAGGACAAAACAATGTTTTAAAAGAGAAAGAAAAAAGTCAGTGTTTTACAGCTGGTTGGGGATGCTGAACCTCAGCTCTTTCCGTTCCTCATTGTTTTTGATTTACTTAGCACAATGGGCATCCAGTCTGTACGACAAACAGTCTAAATGTCAGATGATGAAAAGCTGAGTGCACACTGGGTTCTTGATAATACCGAGAAGATTGTCTGCAGACTTGCAGAAAGAGCAGAGTTGATACCACTGAGACCAAAATGGCTGAACTAATTACAAAGGCAGAAACATGCTGAGGAAATGATCAAAGGGAGAGGGAGATACTTGCAGGAGCTAACTAGTGAAATTGGAAGGATGGCAGCTAAGCTGCATCACATGTCCTGAATTTGAGCACAGGGGATGCTTTTCCAGCTGTGTGTGTGTTTTGTTTTTTTCAGTTTATACAACAGAAAGAATTTGGGATATGTAGATGCTTTAGTTTTTTATTTGTTGCTTCTCAAATGAGACACACACAGATGTTAAATATATCAATTGAAACCGGTTTCGCTGAAGTTGTCGCTCAGGACTGAGTCCTGTGAACGTGGTGATTATTAAAGCTTGGACTGTGTGCAGAGCCAATGAAGATGATGATGATTGCGATTTAACAGAAATTATGTCCTTACCAATTTTACAGTCAGGCCTTAATGTGAAATATGCCCCCCCTCATCTCACTGTGTGTGTTATTGTGCCATCAGGGTTGCCACCAGGACATACTGCTCTTGGCTCGCAGTTTGTCCGAGTCCCGGGTCAACACAGCCTGGGTGTCGCCAGCCCCTCCGCGGCCTCGACCCCACAGGAACCATCCCACGGAAACCACCCGACTGTTGCCCGCCACCCTGTGCCCCTGCAGCCGCCTCCGCAGTTATCACCAAATCCTCTGGCAGTGCAGCAGCAAATCCGACTTGGCCCGGTGGTCCAGATTCCTCCATCGGCTCTGGCCAACCAGAACCACAGCCCTCAGAACCCGGGCCCCTCTCCTGTTTCTCAGCAACACTCCCCGATGCTCCCCACAGGGACCCCCGTCACGCTATTTCAGCCAGTACCACAAGGCCACATCCTCACCGCCAGGGTACAAGGCGTCTGCCCTCCGATCACCCAGCCCCCGCCTCTGCCTCAGACCCCCCCTCTGTCTGCGCCTCAGGGTGTAGCCTCCCCGGTCGACCCACATTGCGCTGCTGCTGCAGCCCCCTCCTCTTCCATCCAGGTTGGGAGTGGTCAGGCATTGAGTGTCGCTGGGGTGCCCAACTCCCAGGGGTCCCGTGTCACACTTCAGAATATCGCCCCCAAACCCGCGCCAAACCTGTCCGGTGGGCCAGCAGCCACGATAGCTCCTCCCAGCCAGCAGCCTCAGAGTGTAGTCATAGTCAGTCCCAACCCCCAGCAGAACGCAGCCTACGCCCCCGCCATACACCAGATCGTTCTCGCCAACCCCTCCACCATTCCCGGTGCACAGACCATCCAGTTAGCGGGGCAGCCTGAAGCCGCTTCCAGCCCCTGCCCACCTTCTGCCTCTCACTCTAACACCCAGGTCCAGCCCAGCCAGACTGTCAGCCATGCACTGTCCACCAAGCGGCACCAGCAGCCGCATCAGCAGCCGCCTCTCCAGCTCATTTCCCCGACTCCTTCCTCTCAGCCTACCTCCACCGAGTCCAGCTTGATCAAACAGCTACTGCTTCCAAAGCGGGGGCCTTCTACGCCAGGAGGAAAGCTCATCCTCCCCGCCCCACAAGTGCCCCCTCCCAACAACACCCTAACCCCGAGCCCACAGGTCATCTACCAGGCGGGCTACAGCACTCAGAATCCTCCTCCTCAGCCTCAGCAGCTCAATGTCCAGCTGGTCCCCGGCCAGCTCCCCCCCACGGGAGCTCCAGCCCTGCAGACGGTCCAGCTCTTGCCGGGCCAGCTCATCTCCACGAGTAGTGCGGGGGGGGCCGCCATCATTCAGGGTCCCGCAGCGGCCGGGCAAGTCACTTTCACCGTGGTCCCCAACACTGGCTTCACCACCTCTACCGCTGCTGTCGCCGCCGTCAGCCAGGGAAGCGTGGCTCCGGCCGTTCCCCCTCCCCCATTCCCAGCTGGAACGGTCCCACCACACGTCCCGGCAGTTCCACCTCCTCCGCCGCCACTGCCAGCTCCCCTCAGAGGAGACAAGATCATCTGTCAAAAGGAGGAGGAGGCCAAGGACGCCACAGGGCTGCATATCCACGAGAGGAAGATCGAGGTGATGGAGAATTCTTCCTTGGCGGAAGGAGACTCCAACGGTAAAACCAGTAACGGCGACGTGGCGGCAGGTGCCAAGCTGCTAAACGGTCAGAAGTGCATGGAGTCTAATCTACCTCCATACCACTCAGGGAACAGCCAGGGAGCACTCAACGGCCCGGCTACAGAGAATCATCCCGCTAACGGGAAGCAGGCCCTCTCCCCAGGCGCCAACACCCCCCTTGAGGGAAACACGGACCCCAAAAAGACTCTTGTGAACGGTGTGTGTGACTTTGATCGGGCAGAGAGTGGTGGCAACTTTAACAAAAACATTCCAAATCACATTGCTTCCAAACAGTTCTTGGGGAACGGGGAGGTGGCCCCCTCTGAGAAGAGCCACAGCTCAGACCCGTGTCTCCCCAGTTCTCCTCCTCCCCAGCAGGACACTGCCAAAGCCCAGCAGGCCGAGCGCCTGGTCAACGGACCCCAGGCAGGAGGCCACAGGCCTTCTTCAGAATTAACCAATGGACCTTTGGGGCCAGGCCACGCCACGCCGGTGCTAAGACAGCAACTGCTCCCCAACTCCTCGCTCCCCTCCACTGTTACCTCCCAGAGTCCCGCCGCCTCTCCTGCAAATGGGGTGGCCGCGGAGGCTCGAGGCCTCAAGAGGCCGGCCGAGAACGAGGACCGCAGCTCGGCGTCGTCTTCGGGCATCCCCAGTAAAGTGGGAGTACGGATCATCACCATCAGCGACCCCAATAACGCCGGCAGCAGCTCCATGATGGTGGCGGTGCCAGCAGGAACAGACCCAAGCACAGTAGCCAAAGTAGCAATAGAGAACGCCACTCAGCAGAGGAACTGCTCGCCCACACAGGCAGCTGGCACAACGGTGAGTCGGTGCAGAGTTCATCTCTGTGAGCCTCATTCAGCAACTGCATCTTCTGCTAATGTGATGTGGCGTCTGCGCTGTTTTTTTTTTTTTTTTTTACATATATAGTGTTTTAACTCTCGCCAAGTAAACACTGGAGGATTTATTTTTATTTCTGTACATGCTGTGAAAATGGATCAAAACAGGTTATAAAATGTTCAAAGAATGTTAAATAATTTATTTTAAAGCTGATTGTTTTTACACTTCAACCCAAATTGTGGTAGGCCATAACTTCAAATTGGTTCATTAAGAAAAATGAGAGTCTCCCCGGTGCTTTATTTGGGGCATCCGGCTTTTTTATACTTTAAACTTGCAATGGTCAAGCAGACAAATATAGCCAATAAATCCATATAGAAACTGTTTTAGTCTTTGAATCTGTGTGAAATAACACCAACCATTAGAGTGAGCATCGGGAGTATAATCCTAAATATTTCTGATTGGTTAAATATTGCCAGTGTTTTTTCATATCACAGGTTATAATCTAAGGTTTTAACCAGCTGAGAAGACAGAGTGCACTGTGAGGGGTAGAGATGGAGTAAAAAAGGGAATAAGTGTGGAGAGAACCAACATTTTCACAGTAAATGTAAAAGTGTCGTTTCTGGGTGTTTTTTATTTGTGCCTCTGAATATAACTGCAACCTACAGAAATGTTTGACATGAATAAACTTGAAACAAATGACTGATGCACCTAAATATACCAGATTTACCTCATCTGCCCTGACCTTTAGATTTCAGTGCCAATGTGAAAGCAGAAGAGCTAAAATCATATTTTAGTCTCTCTAAATTTAGAAAAAGGCTGCACACCTTGCTTGTTGATAACTTGTTGAAAAACCTGTTTTTTGTCGCGGTAGTTTGTCATTTCTTTGATTTACTGAGGCAATGACTCCAGTGAGGGAGGTTGATGGATAATTGACTTAATAAAACTGTGGATGAAATGAATATGGCTGCATTCAGAGTTCAACACATTTGGAGGTTAAGAAGGTGAGGCTAGTAAAGACCATGTGGCTCTCACTGATACCCACCTCCTACAGCAACGCAGCTGAGAGAACAACTCCTGCCTAGAGACGGGCCCGAGTTACATCTCAGCCAACATCGTAGCTCAGATAATCAGTTCAGGCTGCTCCGTCTCTGACATCTTCATAAAAAATTCCTAACTTTTCTCTTACAGCCTACAGTGACCCCGTCTCCGCCCCCCGTCTCCCAGTCTGCGTCGGCAGGTACTCACAGCCCACAGCTCCCAGCACAGCAGACCCCCGCGGCGCCACCAGAGCAGAGCAGGAAAGCAGGGCAGAACTTTAAGTGTCTGTGGCAGTCCTGTAGACGGTAAAGTCCTCCTTTATCAGCACTTTGAACACCGTCTCCACCGTGAAATGTACTTAAAGCTGAGTCTTTGCCATCTGCTTCTGTCTCTTAGGTGGTTTGAGACGCCGTCCCAAGTGTTTTACCACGCAGCGACGCAACACGGGGGGAAAGATGTGTACGGAGGGCACTGTCAGTGGGAGGGATGTGAACCTTTTCCCCGGCAGAGACTGTCATTCATCACGCATTTACAGGTAAACTCTTACCCCCTTCCACCAACATTCCCCAACACTAATTTATTATTGTGCTAAATTTAGTGTCATAACATAAAATGACACGGACATGGTGTGTAGGATTAGTCCTGATCGCTTCTGCTCTGCTTTGCCAGGATAAGCACTGTTCTCGAGAGGCTTTGTTGGCTGGACTCAAGCTAGAGGAGCAGCAGGCACAAAGTCCCAATCAGACTTCTTCCCAGTACGTACACCCTCTTCCATTTATCTCAGGCTCATCAAGTGAGAAATGAGATAAAGGGAAACAGCCAAGTTATCAGTGATTAAAAATATCTTGACTAAATGTTGAATATCTTTGATATATCTTTGACTTGTCTGATATCTCGTGAAGGACCCCGCCAGTGGCAGGCAGCACTCCGGCACAACGGGCACCGAAAGCAATCGTCAATCATCCGAGCGCAGCTCTCATGGCCCTTCGCAGAGGTTCTCGGAACCTGGTCTTCAGGGACTTTACTGTGAGTAAACCCAGATTGACCCTTACCACAGTTTCTCCCTGCATTTCTGTGAACTCACACACTAGTGTGTGACTTCCTAAGCTCTCGGTCAGCTGGATGTAAGCTGCTCAGAGCATGAGACGCCTCTTGTTTCCGCCTCTTAATGGCTCATGCACATGCCACACTGGAAAAGCAATTGAAAAGGATGAATGTGTGAAAAATGCTGTTTGATCATTGGGTTCTATAGAAGATCAATGTGCTCTTGCCTGGTCTCAGTGTTCTTTTTCATGACTTTATTTCTTTGTTTCATCTCCCAGGATGAGAAAGAGGGACCAGTGACCAAACACATACGACTAACTGCTGCCTTAACATTAAAGAACATCGCCAAGCACTCAGACTGTGGTCGCATGTAAGTATCCCTCCAAGCTGAAACAAGTCTTTATTTCTCAAAGATGGATAAAGAAAGAAAGAAAAAAAAATAAGCTGAGTAATATGTTTCCAATAGAGTATTTGACCCTTTTTTAAAATATGAAAAATTAAACAAAGATAAGTAGGGGTGTGACAGTACATCAAAGTCTCAGTAAGAATGCCTGACAACTGATTGAAACATTTAATGACTTTATAACTTGAGCATCTGAACTCCTGGAGGTGTGAAGAATCACTAACATCACAAAGGGGTGAGGCTACACGCTCCATTTATTGCAGAATTAGGAAAAGAACATTTGGGTTCACACAGCTTGCAAGAAAAAAAAGCACATGTAGTGAAGTAATTGCTAGTGTTTGTTTTTAATTTTCTATCCAGCACATTTTTTTATGAATTCCTTTTTCAGATTCCTTTTTTGTTTGGCTAAAGATTTTGTGCTTTTCTTCTTGTTTCTCCACCTCTCAGGTTGGTAAAGAGGCACGAGACGCACCTCTCCGTGCTCGCGCTAAGTAACATGGAGGTTTCCACCACGCTTGCCAAATGCCTTTATGAACTCACACGCTCGCTTCAGGCTTAACGCCAAAAGGAAAACGCCTAGCACCCCCGTTAGCCTCTCCTGTGACGAGAGGAGCCCGCCACCGGTGAGCCGTAGCAGGTCCACAGCGGGGGGTCAGGGGGAAGGTGGGAGCCAAGGGCCAGGAACCAGGATGAAAACCCTGATCCTGCTGCAACTCGTCCACCGCTCTTGGTCTCCTTCTTGTCCTTCACCCATTTCCTTGCCAACCTGTGTTCAACCCCCCCCACCCTCTCCATCCGTGCACACACAGGAAAAGAGAGAAGGAATAAAAAAACACCCTGCCTTGGGGTCTTCCACCAGCTGCCCACCAGGGGGGAGTTCTTTGAGACTGCTTCCCCGAGGGACTCCACCAACCAAAACCCCAAACACGAGCACATTTTGTTTATTTAATTTAAAAAGAAAATTTCTTTTAAATTTTCCTCTTTTTCTTTTTTTCATTTCTTCCTCTTCCTAAAAAGAAGTGTGTGTGTTAGTTGTGGGTGACTGAAAAATGTTCATGTAGGTAGTTTAAAAAAATATTGTTTAATTTTTAAGTTAAATGCATTAGTAAAAACAGAATGATAA
>JBAJHY010000024.1:5526863-5537067 GCA_037177095.1 Craterocephalus marjoriae | reverse complement strand
CTATCTTTACATTGTCATTTTTTATCTCTAATGACAGAGAGTGCTGATGGTTTTAAGAGGCAGACAGTGATTGGCTTGTCTTCTGCCAACTTGTAGGAAGGGGCGGAAAAACAAGAGAATAACATGACCATGGGCAGGTTTACTTCAGAGCTTTATAGAGATGAAAAATGACAATGTAAAGATAGTTAATCCGAATTAAATGTAATTCCGAAGTAAGTGGCTGGGTAATTCCCATTTTAATTCCAAACTGAATAACTCCTCAAACCTGTTTCCATTGATTTCGCTGTAAGTAATTCCGGTCGTTGTGCGCATGCTAGTTCTCTGGCAATGGCCTTGAGCTGAGTCTATTCACGTGAAAGTGATGTAGTGTGCGAGTATATAAGCTATGTTGCTGTTGATGTTGTGTTTTTACTACAAACATGACATCCTATATGACTAATAAAGAGAGGAAGAAGATTTTTCTTTGGACATTTTAAAATTACATACTTTGTGAGAAATGATACAAAATATATGGGCTACATGGAGCCAGATGGACAAACAGAAGAGGTCACATAAGCATGAATTAATTGTAAATGCAACAGGAAAAAAAAAATCCTTCCAATAAATCATTTTGCTTTAGTTTTATTTTCATTTGAAGTGATGGTTTCTGAGACCGAGACTACGACCTCATAGACTGTGGCGAAAGGAAGTATCCTGCCACGCTACTGTCAAAGGTTAACAGCCACATGGAGCATCTGGGGAATTATAAAGATCTGACATCTCTTTATTTCATTTTGGGCTGGGCTGCTTGTCAAAGCAGAAATCTGTCCACCTCGTAGCTGCTCAAGGAAGGAGGTGAACTGGAAGAGAGTAAGACTGCAGTAAGTGCTTGGTAGGCAAGAGGGGTAGGTGGACGCTCGATAAACCAAGCTAAGGTCGCCATCAATCCCTCACCCAAAGGGAGAAAAGCTGAGGAGACTTCATGCTGAAGATGATAAATTGTAGTTTTGGGAAGAGAGGAAGATGCCATATTTTGCATTTTGTGATTCCAAAATATGTAAAATCATACAAAATCCTAATTGCCAGTTCTGTTGTGCATCATTTGACTGTGTTTGGTTGTTGTAATTTCTTGACAATATGAGACAGAGATGCACAAAAAGCATGATCATAATATGGTTTTGAGCATTAATAAAAAATCTGTTTTATACAAATACAGAACAAACACTGGATTAACTGTCATCTGAGAGCCGTGTTTTTCAAGCTTGTTGGAATAAGCTTACAAAGGAAACCATCCTTCTACATTTTGGTAAGAGATGTTTTGAGCAGAGTCAAAGTGAGATGAACAAAAATGGCCTGTCATCTGTGATGGCAGTGAGGGAGGGTGTGCTGAGAGTAACCCACACAGCTTTCTGTGCAGATCTGTGAGTAGGAATCAGTCATGCAGGCATGGAGCGTGATGATCCATGGGGGGACAGTGACCCCTGCCAACAGGACTTCCAGACAAAAAGGAAGCTCAAGACACTTTACTCCTAAGCTATGCCTGACAACCCCTAAGACAGCTCTCTTTATGCACGCATAAAGTTTCATCTTTCTGTCACAACTTGGAACATATGATTGTGCTAATTTTTATATTGTTCTAAATAATTGAGTTTTTAAACTGCTTATAAACTGCTTTTAAACCAGTGTAATATCTGTATAAAAAATTTGCTGCACTATCCATTTGCAGGTTCCCTATATGATGTAATAAGCTGTATAGGCCATTGTTCTCAAATGATCTATAAATAACTGGTCATTTACTGCAGCAGTACCTTGACAAAGAATCATTTTGTGTTGAAGCCTTTGTTAAAGTGATGTAAAAATGGCAAGTGACAGTAGCAACTCTACACATTAAATACTTGTTTAAACAAGTTAATGATGTGCAGCATATTGTTTTGATTACAGATGACTACGTGCTGGAAGCTGGGGCTTCTTTCTTTTTCTATGTGCTTCTTGATGAGTAGATTTGGTTGCATTTAAATACTTAAAATCAATATTACTCCCAAGGAACATCTGCAGGTAGACATATAGTCAGTCAAAAAAGGTTCTTAGATGCTTTGGGAATGTAGCTGTGTCTTGGCTGCAGGGCTGTACCACCCACTGCTCCTCTCCTTTTGCAAAACCATCAGCAAGCTGCTCTTTGATCAATGTGTCAAGCGCTTGGCAGTCACCAGCAAACTCACCAGTTAAATCCCTGCACTTGAGACCAAATATGCATTCCCTTGCCAGGATAGTGCAGGCGTTTGAATTTTTCACACTGCACAGGAACTTGACTCTTATTACAGCTTTTCAAGCCAGATGTCTAAAACTTAAAAATATTGGTTCTGCTTCCTCATGTTTAAAGTTAACAGATTAGTTGATGTTTTGCTTGAATTCCCTGGACATCCGACTTTATTAACGCAACCATTAAAACAAGATGCTTTTGTTTTGCATTTCTTAAGAGAATCTTGTTTTGGGAAGGAGATACATGTGGCCTAACTGATCAAAATGAGGATTTGCTGGTACATTTTGAAAATTTGAAACCCTGCAAAATAACAACTTGGCATGACAACATGAAGCTGATATAAAACCAGCAGTGAAGAAGATCCACTGAACTGAGAAATTGGTTAAAGTGGTGCAGTAGAATTACTTTTTCTCTATAATTATATAGATCACAATAAAACTACAGTCCAGGGCATATGAAATGGTTTAATTGTACATGAAGATTACAACTAGTTGAGTGTTTATGATTTTAGTATTTTGGCAGAAGAGTAAAGTAAAAAATGTCCTTGTAAGTCCTCTTTTATAGAGACTGAGGATCCCTCTGCGTCATCCATGTAAGGAATGAGGCCATGAATACTCCAAGCATACACCAGTAACTATGTGAAAATAATGCATGACTTCTTTACTCGGCTGTTAAATAAAGCAAGTCTGAAATCACTGGTTTGCATAGTGCACTAGGATCCCACCCTGACTTATTGAAGATCCACTGGGGACACTACAGCCCTGCAGCGAGAGGCTCAAATTCAAAGCCCTTAGCAGATTAAGCTGAGGCGGGGTCCCCATTTTTCCATTAAGCAGATTCTATTATATGGTCTTAAATTTAGTGAAAACTATTCAAAAACTTGGGTGCATGTTGTTCACCAGTAAGAAGCATCAAACAGGCTTGCATGCACGTATGCCAGTTTTCCAGGACTGCTTTAATGTCTCCGTTCCTGTCTGTGTCCCAACAGTTTACCAAAGGTTGTGAAGAGACGCGTAAACGCCCTCAAGAACCTGCAGGTCAAATGTGCTCACATCGAAGCAAAGTTCTACGAAGAAGTACATGCACTGGAGAGAAAGTATGCAGCCCTCTACCAGCCCCTCTTTGACAAAGTACGTTGTTTTCTTTATCAGCACATACTTTTCATAAAGTTTGGACATAGCACACTAATGTGTCTTAGTAGAAGTGAGGTTTAATGTTACAGACACCTGATCCTGTTTAACGTGAATGCATCATTACTTGTATCCACCTGGAGTGTAGCTGTTTACAGGAAATTTTTGATCATTCTGCATGTGTTTATCCATGTCACCTTTCCCAGTGCAGCTCTCAGTTCTAGCTGTTCAGGGCTTTATTATCTCTGCTGTTGTTAGCATGGATCAGTTTAAGAAACCTTCATCTTACAGTGTACGATCGTATCAGCTGTTTCTGTTTTGGATTAGTTAAAACTGGTAACAAGCCAAAATAAATCTTGTTGGGTTTGTTTTTCTCCCTGGAAACTGATGTCTGAACTCAATCATCGTGGGGAAGGACACATTGCTCTGGAACAACACTAGTCATTTGGACTGAATCCTGCCCACCTAGTAGGGCCCAGCTTGCTAGGGAAATGCTTGCCTGAGCAGGCCAGACTGTTCCTGACTACCTCTGGACACACGAGTCAGCACTATTAATGATGTTCAGTATGGAAAAGTGCATCATGAAACCTTCTTTCTCATGCAGAGATTTCCAGTGTGCTCACTCACCTTTTCATGGTCGACCTTTTTGTATGCCAGTCTGGCTAATGGTTTCTCATGTTTCAAACAAAGCCCCAAAGGCTTGTTTTCATATAAACAAAGCCGTCTTTGAAACGGCCACCTTCCCAAGATCAGCTGGGAAGGTGGCCAGCTTCTTGTTGAATCAACTTTTGCCCTTTTAAACAAGCGGTCACTTCTCATTAATTTGGGGTTTTTGTAGTTTTTATTTAGCTGAAACAATTTTTATTTGTATGAAATGAACAGGATGTATGATGTTTTGTTTTCCTTGTTTGTTTACAGAGAAGTGACAGAGTAGATGAGGAATGATGCCTCTATGTTAAATTGATAGTGACAGGTTGAAAATAACAGTAAAGTAGGGACACTCTTCCGCTCAAATACGTGGTGAACATTCAATGTGGAACTGCTAACTGTGTTTGAAGTCGAAATCATAGTTGGAGGCATTTGACGCAATTTGCTGTAATATCTTATTACAGAAGTTGCATATCATTGGTGTAATTGAACACGATCAAATGGTTTATTAAGCGATCTTTGGTTGGCCAGTAGTGTGCCAAGCAAGTCCTCCTCAGGTTTAAATGTTGCAGACCATTAGGGTATATTTACGACCGTTATCATCATCACTTGAAGTAATATTGTTAGAGGCTATGTGAAACAGTAAATCATCTTCCCAGGTTCCTCGTTACGGTAATTGTTCCTCCTACACAGGAAGCCAAAGAGATAATTCATATGGCAACATAATCCTGTAGGTCAAAATGTAACTGAGGATGCACAATATATAAGAGAAGGCGATTTTATTGAAGGCTGTATAATATATACATGAAAATTGTTACTTCACTGAAATAGTGCAATTACTTTGCATCATAAAACAAATGTGAAGAGCATTTGATGTAATTGGATGACAATTCTTGCATTTGATTGAGATGTCCATTTATTGCCACATATTTTAATCTTGCTGCTTACTTTTTTACTCTTAGATGATTTTTTACCTACACCAGAAACTTATGCAAAAGAAAAATACAGACTAAGGATATCAAATAAATCCAATAAAAACAGATAACAGTGCAATCACACAAGGTCCAGCTGCATGGTGAAGTAATGAAAGGTTAAAGGCCTTATCCCCTTTTTAAAAGAAAACCAAAATCTAACATGAAACACCAAAAACAGCAGCCTGCTTTGCTAAGTATAGTTTTGTTCTATGTTGGGGTGAATTACTCATCACAGATAACCCCATTCAATCGCATTTCATATTCCCACTGTCAGAACACACATATGTTCCTACTTTTTCCGCTGCTTTGCAGTTTTATTTAATTTGTTTAAAAAAGAAACATACCGAATTGGCTTTGATTCTGTTCCTTTCTAATGGTGGAATTTCATTCTACTTTGTCTTAATACCAGTTTTAAAAATAAGTCAAATTCCTCTGAGATGCATGAAGAACATCTGCAGCTTCTTCTCAACCACAGAGATAAATAATGAGGTTGCAATAAGAAAGAAAAATGGTAAACAAAGGAAACTTTGTTAGAGGAGGTTCCTCTCAGGCAGTCATAGCTGGCGCTTGCATATATAACAGAGAAGCTTTGCTTGTGTAAGAGCATGTGCATGCTGATGGCCATTGATTGAAACAGAAGGTGTTGTCTGGCACTTTAGGCCATTCACACAGACTTCTGGCTTTCAGAGCAGAGTTATATTAACAACTTTGCCAGTTTGTAATTAGTGTGAATCTGCTGTTGAGTTAAGTATGCCCTGTTTTTTGGTTGTCCAATATTTTTATGTAAAAAACAACATCAAGGAGATCTTAAATTCCATGTGCAGTATAATGAAGATTCCTGGAGGGCCTTAAAGGATTATGCTCCTTGTGATGATGCATAATAATCCATCACTACCTTTGTCCTCGACCAGCCCAGTCAGTAAGACATTCTCACTTTTTGTTTCTTGAGTTACAGTATCAGGTCAGCATTAGAAAGGGGAAACTGTATTGTATTACTGTGCAGTTAGGCTGTCTTCAGACTTTAATCAAAGTCTTATGAAACACAACTTATGAAGGACTTTGTCAAACTTTTAGACTGAACTTAAAGGAATTTTACACTTATCAATTCATTCAGTCAGTCATTCATTTTTTTCATACTCGCTTCACTTAAGTCAAGGTCAAGCTGGAGCGTCTCGCAGCTACAGTCAGATAGATAAGAGGCAGGATGAAATTGGCTCTTTTTCTTAATTTATATATCTCTGTACTGAATACAGTTTCATCCTATGTTTGGCAATGTGTGATGGAAAAGTGAGTGAAATCATCTCCTCTGCTCAGTCCAGATGATAGATTGTATGACATTACCTCTCCTAATCATACTTTCCTCAGTGGGCCTCACTCCTCTGCAATCACTCACCGATGACTGAATTTATGAAGTTGTATTCACCAGCTTAAAGTTTCTAAGTCTTCTCACAACTTTAACCCTTCCCCATTGGCCAAACAAAGTCTGTGAAGAAAAAGATCATCAAAGCCAGACAATTTTACACCTTAGCCAAGTATCATGAGTCCTGCAGTTTCTCACAGACCCAGTTTTTCTCCAAAGTAACACCAGGAAAACAGCCAATTTTGCCACTTTCCAGATGGAGGCTAGGCTTTTGAATAATGACTAGCTCTAAAGGTTGCATTAGAATGTTTGCGCTACAGTGTTTACAAAAATGCTGAGCCCTACACAAATGCTGGGGTTATTAAACACGGATGCATACAGCTGGCTACAAATAGTAAACTGCCTCATATCAATGTTAAACATAGTTAACTTTCTTTTTGAGCTTGGATTTATTTTTTTTGTTAGTATGCTTGTTTTGGTTTTGAATTCCAGCCGATAATTTCCCCATTTTTCAGTGTTTCTTATAGCTATGTATTTAATGGTAAAGGTATGTTTGAGTGTAAATGGAGGGCAAATTGGAGAGAAAAGACGCTGTTTAAAGTGTACCTCAATTATTGAACACACAGCTTCAGCAGAGCTCTGAGGATGAGGCTCAAACTATCACCTTTGTGCCCTGCAGTTATCCCACAGCTGCCACCTCCGTCCCAAACAATTACTGTCAAAAAGACCTACTACATATTGCACACCCCCTGTTTCTCTCTCTCTCTCTCTCTCTGTCTCTCTCTCTCACACACACACATACCCAGACAAGCAGCAAACCCATCAGGGATCATAAAGTTGTTAGAATTTCTTAGAAATGGCTTCCTGTGTTCAGCTGCTAACTTCATCACTGTGGTCTGGGAGAGTTTTCCAGAACTTTCTCCAATAACGAGCATTTGTGTGGCACTTGTGGTGGATCCCATTAATGCAGGCACGCTGTGGAAGCATTAAAACCAGTCATGATAATAGTAAAAACCAAAGGCCAGAGTTCTCTTTGCATGAGGAAATTCAGCTTTTGCATCTCTGTAACTGTCTCCAGTGTTTTCCTAGATGTTGATGACACGAGGTTGTAAGATGTGACGGATGAGCAGAAGCCAATCATAACGACCCATAAACTTTGCACAAAATACAGTAATCAGAATCGAGGTCTGCGCCAGCTCCTGAGGGTTAGGCGCTGGTAAAACCATGATGCATTATGAAATAAAGAGCTCAAAGCAGACTTTAACACGGTAATGTTATTGAGTTATCCCATAACTGACTCAGCTAAATCCGCCTGCTGCACTTTTCTTAATGTACAACAGCTGGTGGCAGCTGGAGTCTGTGGCGGCCATGATGGATATGATGTCACATTGCATTTCCCGCCCATTTCAACCTCCTGTGATTGTTCATCTGCTGCAGTCTCCAGGAGAGCGGTCAGTGTGGTGGAATGAATTGTATTGCTTGTGGTATGCGGACTGTCCACAGTTCTTTTTTCCGAGCAGATGATGCATTGTCGGAGCAACCTGAAGAATCTGTTTTAACACAATAAATCATGCCTGAACTTTTTAACGTACCCACAGAAAGCTTTCCCCATTGCATCTCATTTTAAACTCATCAATTTACCTTTTTTACCCTCCCTTGCTCCCCCTTCGAGCTGTCCGATCATGTTTGTTTGTGTTTGCATCTCCAGGAAGTTTGAACAAAATGCTGGCATGCTTCTCTTTCCTCCCCCACCTCCACAGAGCCTGGCCCAGCTGTTTCCTCTGTCATCTCTCTCTCTCTGCCTCAGCAGGGCTCCTCCACCCGCCTCCATCACCATCCATCAGCCCTAATCCCTAACCTGCGTTCCTCAGCGGGGGACAAGGTCGGTACGGAGCTCCAACAACGCTCCACCCTGCCAGAACATCAATCCCACAATGCCCCTCATTTCCCTCCCAGCATGCTTTGCTCTCACCGACCCTGGCACCCTGGCGCTGTTGTTTGCCGCTTTCCGATTGGTCAGCGGCTACTACTGCAAAAATGAGTGAAAGCAAAAGAAAAAAATCCCAGCTGTTTAGCTTTCACAAACAGCCCGGAGTTTAACTACCAACCCACGGTTGGCAGTTAGTGATGCTCTTTTGAAGTTTTTATGGCTGCCGAGTCACTGGGGGTTATGTGACCAGCTGTTAAACACATGCAAAACTGTTTACATCTGTCACTGTGAGTGTATGACTGAGCAAGCCTGAGATGTGTGTGAATTCCAGGATGTTGGTGAAGCGCTGCCACCAGCCTCAAAGACAGGAAACCTACATTTTTTCCTCTTGTTACTTTGTCATTGTAGTTCGACAGTACAAGGCCAACTTCTTACAGTTTGTTAGTGTCAGGATAAAGTTGTCTGCAAGTGTTGAATAGCCTACTGTGAGAAATTAAGTAATTTTAATAAGGCTTGTAATTTCAAGAATTTTAGAAAGTATCAGTTTTAATCACAGTATTTTAGGTGCTAATTTATGTGTTAATTAAACCAGTTCCTACGACTAAAAGTTCAATCTTCCATTTGTAGAATCTGCAGGTGCCATTAGGTGAGAAAAACCTGCCTGACTGCACAGAATGAGAATAAAAATGGCCCACGTTAATGTATTCATGGAGGTAATTATGTAAACAGAGCTATTGCCCAGACAAGAGTAGAACAGATGACAGGGAACAGGCCAGAGGATGGTTCACGCTGCAGCCTGATCTGTCTGCACCTTCGGTGACCTGTTGGGAATAAACACACTTATTCGCACAAACCTGTGCACAGGTGCCCACAGGAATGTACACATACAGCAAACAGCAAACAATGAATACACAACACAGATCCACCCAAGGACTGTACTCAAAAGCACTGAATATGGAAAATATGTGCACACTTTCTGGCACGCACACCACACTCCTGTGAAATGTATATTCATGACACACAGATACAAGGACAACCGTAATCTCTCTGGCATGCAGGAATGTGAAAATAACACAAGCCTGGACTACTAAACGGGCAAAACACCTACTTGCCCTCAGGTCCTGGATTAACCCGGAAAGTTGGTTCCTACGTTATTATGTTATTGTGTTATGGTTTATAATATTTTTTTTTTCAGTCAGAAATCTTTTCGTCTTATAAGCCCCCTTAGCAGAGTACATCTCTACATAATGACTGAATTGTACTTTTCATTTGGGAGCCACTCTACCCATGAATGAACCATCTCTGCCCGAGTGACTGTGTGAAATGTAGGATTTGTGAAAATGGGAAGAATAACTGTAACTGTGACTATTACTTTGGTTTTAGTCTATATTTCAGTATGAAGTCTTATCTTTTGTTGAATGATAGAAAAATTTGTTTAAAAATAGTGGATTTGACTGATAAAAAATGTCAAAAATGGTGGAGCACAAAATAAATATTTAAACTGGAGTATTATTCAACATAGTCTCAAAACCAACTTGTCACAAACTGGTGCTTGTTCTGACCCTTTTCTGTCACATTTCAATGGCTACAATGTCTAATTTATTCAGTGTGCAAAACAGTGGACTTAAATCTCCTGAACAGATTCACTGAAACAGTACGATCTGCTAGCTATGTTGCAAAACTTGCTTCAAGGATAGCCTACAAAATTTTACCATGTTCGAAGAGGAAGTGTGTTTAATGTTGTCTGAGTCTATTTTAATGCTAAATATAACCGCTAATAACCCGAGGCTATTAGGCAAGGCAAGGCAAGGCAAGTTTATTTATATAGCGCTTTTCAGGTCCAAGGCAATTCAAAGCGCTTTACATACAACATAAGAATTACAATAAGATGAACACAAAATCAAACACAAAATCATTCAAAAA
>JBAJHY010000024.1:5278130-5288568 GCA_037177095.1 Craterocephalus marjoriae | reverse complement strand
CTGCTGTTTGACGCAGTCAGCCGGTTTTTAACCAACACTTCAACTAAACTCTAAATTAAACGGAAGAACCTTAAACCCAGGTGGGCCGCAGGTTTCTGATGAGCTGAAAAGAAGCTCAGTGGGAGGTTCCCACCGTCTGCATCTTGGTACTGTCATGACCCTCGTGACCCCCGAAAAACCCAGAAATGGCCGACGAGTAGTAGCTGAGAGGGGGGCTGTGAGCGTGGGGAGGGATGATTGACACCCATCAAACTCTGAGCTACGAGCTAAGAAAGCTAACCCGGCAGCAAAGATAAATTCAAAGATTTTTAAAAATAATTTTTTTATTTAATTTTTTTATTATTCTTATTTCTCCTTTTTACTTGTCTTGTATGGCATTATAGCAGCAGCATGTTGGTTTGGCTAAAAAAAGAGAAAAGACACATGAAACAGATCAAACCATCAGACATGTGCAGAATGTAAATCTGCTCAAATCCAACAAATGAAGGAACTAGATATCACTGAGGTCTAAGTCAAAGACTGAAAATGTGTTTTACAGCGGGAAAGCATCATACCGGCCCTACTGTCAGGGCGGTTTCGTCTGCTTCAGTAAAGTGCAGCTAGAACAATAACAAACCGCCAAGCTGACTATCCTGGTGTGCAACTTTACTGTGCACGTCCCACATTTTCATGTCAATGTTTAGTTTTCACGTACACTGGTCTTACAACTAAATAATCGACATTTCTTTAGGATAAATACCCCAAACACAAAATGAACAGCCTATCTACACCTGAAAGAAAAGGAATATTCTTCAGAGGATAATAATGGATGATAAACTATGATAAATGAAAAAAAACTCTGATATTCACTGAGTGTTTACTTGAAAAACTACATTTCTCTCTACATAATCACAAACAAACAAGCTCTCAATAGATGCATCCCAGAACCGTTCAGTTCTTCATTCACTTTCTTACTGAAGCTTAAAGGAGAATTTCACTTTTTTTTAAACCTGGGGTCTGTTATCATCTTTCCTTTCATACATGCGAGTGATGGAGAAAGGAACTTTCAAGATCTCTCCGGTATTTAGCCGTGCAGGCAGATAGCAGCACAGCTAATGATAACTGTTGGGCAACTGGCTCCGCGTTTAAATTCGCCTTAAAACGTGCTTTTTTTCCACACTGAAGTGCTGTGATAGTCTCAATGAGTGTCCGATATCGGACTAGAGTGGAGAAATGAACGAAAGTATCTGTATCACCTGGCGATTGCTATTTTGTGACACAAGTTATCGCGCCAAAACACCGGTAGTTACAGATACTTCCGTTCATTTCTCCTCTCTAGTACATTGTCGGACACTCATTGAGACTATAAGAGCACTTCAGTGTGGAAAAAAAGCACATTTTAGGGCGAATTTAAACGTGGCGCCAGTTGCCCAACACTTACCATTAGCTGTGCTGCTAGCTGCCTGCAAAATACTGGAGCGCTCTTAAACGTTCTTTTCTCCATCACTCACATGTATGAAAGGAAAGATGAAAACAGACCCCAGGCTAAAAAAAGTGAAATTGTCCTTTAAAGAAGGCTGGTGTCAGTGTGTAGCCGGCTGAGTTAAACTAGCCATCACCCAGCTTAGCTACACTGATACTTGAGCGATCCCTTCTTTCTGTCAGACACGTGAAGATGAGAGGACTCTGCACTTCAAGGCCTGAAGCTGTTGGAAAGATGAATATTTAGAAGAAAAGAGAGTGAGAAAGCGAGCCGCACAAAGACAAACTCAACAAATCTGCTGCATCTCCCTCTGCCCACTCTCATCCACGCGCACGTGCTTGTCCTCTCCTTCATCTCTTCTTTCTCTCTTTTCTACAATACAGCTTTAGTCCAAAGGTTCTCCAGCAACACAGAAAAGCAAGTCAGATGCTAAAGAATAAAACCAAAGAACTTTAACTTGATCTTCTCTTTAACACAGCCTCCACTGCATCCCTCATCTCTCTCTCTCTCTCCACCCACCCCCCACCCTGTCTGCCCTCCTCGGTCACCTAGCGAGCCGGTATTTGAAGCATTAACTTCAGCTATCCAAAGGGAAATAATAATGATAATTAAAACAATGATGATGATGATGAAATGTATATTTTTAAGTATTTGTCATTGGAAAAAATAATCTCATAATTATGATGATCACGATGATGACAACGATGATGACGATAATGAAGTTTCTCTTGGTATCTTTGTAGCTGTTCGGATCCTTCTTAAGTTTGTGTCTTTTTCCGCTCGTGCTGCCAGAGTACCGCTGAACTCCCACCACTCCCCTCCCTATCCCTTTTCTTTTTTTTAACTCCATTTGCTTCACCCCCAATGTTTGGCCCCCGTCTGCCTGTCTGCCGTTTTACAGTTGGATGTTTGTCTACGCTCGTGTGTTTGCGTTTGAAAGAGTGAGCTGTAAAACGTTCATGAGGGGAAGTTTTAAGTGGGGAGGGGTAGAGGGAGTGTGTAGCTGGAGGACAAAAGGTTCCCTTGTTCCTCCGACAGCGACGCTCCCTGATACTAGACACATGATGTCCACTTTGACATTGTTTGACAACTTCCTCGTACATGTAGCTTTAATTCCCCCTTTTACCGCAGGCAGAGTGTTTCCTTCTTTCATGTGTGAGTGAACAGGTACGATTGTGTTACTGTCTCTCCTCCCTTTGTGTCTTCCATCCTGTGAACAGTCCTCTCCTCTCTGTCTGCACCCCCCCCCCCCCTGTGGTAGCAACTTAGCTTTTTAGTGTATTTATCTTGAAAACCAAAAAAAAGATGAAAAATAATCTGCTTGTTCATTGTACAGTGTTGTTAATTTTAAGTCATTTTTGTAACTGAAAGTGTTTCATTCATCCAAATAAAACAGGAGACAAAAACTGTACAGACGATCCGCGCTGCCTCTTGTCTTTTCTATCATCTGGAGACACGTTTTCACTTGGTTTAGAGAAAGTGTGTCCAAAGTCGGTCCTCAAGGGGAGGCTGGCTGACCTGACCTGAGTAAGACTGATGGATGGCTCAACACGCTTGGGAAAATATTGACAAAAAACTGTAGAGAAGCCATTTGATTTGATTCAGGTGTGTTGGATTATGAAGACGGAGCTGGACACCCTTGGTAAACAGATACCCCATCTCTGATACTGGAAATTTTCCTCATCTTGTCATACAGCGTTTTTACCAGAAGAGGGCGCTGTTAGTCCTCATATGAGTGCAACCAGAGGCTGAAGCAGGGGTGTCAGACTCGTTCAGTTCTGGGGCCACATGCAGCACAATTAGATCCCAAGAAATAATAACAAAGTAACCGATAAATAAGAAAAGTTTCCCTTTGTTTTAGCAAAACTTAATACAAGTGCATCATCAAGATGTTTGAATGATGGTCAACCTGAAATATCTGGGGAAAAATAAGGAAACTTTCAGCAATATTATGCACAGTTTTTTACCTGCACATTTCACTCTATGTATTCATTTTATTGAATATTAGAGCCTTAATACTTGGAAATATGTTTTTATACGCTTATGTATAGGTAAATTTATTTATAGGTTAATTTATTTACATTTTTTTAAAGAAACAGGTGGATAAATTAGGAAAAACTTATTTTAATTCTTCTTAAAAAATGAAGTTAATGTTTTAGAAATCATTTTAGCATTTACCAGATTTATTCTGTGGGCCAGATTAAACCCTTTGGCGGGCCGGTTTCTGCCCCAGGGCCTTATGTTTGACACCCCTGGGCTAGAGAAACTACATGATCAGCTTTGTTACTAACAGAGTTGAAACCCCCAAAGTTCAGTAAATTCTTATGGTTATTTTCTATTATAAGTGTCATTTCTTTATAAATGTTTTCCTCATGCCTAAAAAAGTTCTGATGAGACTGGAAACCATCTGTGGGCCAGCCAAGTTAACATGTTAAATTCAAGGCTCTTTTTTCTAAAACATCTGTCAGCAGTGAATACAGGTGCAGACTTCCAGATAACATCATTTTGTTTAACATTTTAATGGTATAAACCATCTTTTATTTATTCTTATATATTTTTACAGTTTCACAATAATAACTAAATAAAATGTAGGATGTTTTTTATCTGTCTTGTTCTCGACTAAGCTGTCATCTTGTTCGATGTTTGCTTCAAGTATTCACAGGTGTTCAAGTACCAGTGAAAAGTTCCCCTGGCCAGCTGCTGAAACACAAGACAACATCACAAAAGGTATTATAGCTTTTCTTTTATTTGATTCCTACCAGTTTTTAAACACCAGACATAATTTAGCTGTCTTCCAGAACGCATCAAGTTATCCAGATTTTCATTTGTCTCCTTTTTTGTCAAAATTTTCAATGACATTATCAGAAAAAAATATTTCTGCGCTTACCAAAAAGAGTAAAAAGCGTCCACCTCTTCAAAAGACGACTCAAAAGTTCCTAGTTTGGGCACATGCTTTTTGGAAGACCATCTGGCATTTCTCTCAAAAACGGGAGAAAACACGTCGAAAAAATTCTCTTTGCCTTCACCCTTGCTAGGCACTGCGTTGTCAAAGGTTGGATCTACGCTGTCGAAGGCTCTCCTCTTTACAGGGTCGGACAGGATTTCTATAGCTGAGGGCCAAACAATCGAAATGAAAAGACGGTGACACCTAGTTCAGGACATCACAGATGTGCAGTAGAACAAAGTTACTTACCTTTAGTTATACAAGTGAAGTAGTCATTGTCTCCTTCCACAATCTGCTCTCCTGCTGCTTTTCTTTTGTCAGGATGGTGCTTCAGCACAATTGCTTTGTCTGCCGATAAAAGGAAGAAAGTGGAATCAAAATAACGTCTTCCAGCCAATCAGAGAACTGAATGAAGAGACGAGGAGGACACAAACTTACGGGCGGCTTTGATCTGTTTCTGTGTTGCTTTGTACCTCAAATGTGGGAGCCCGAGTACAGCATAGTGATCTTGATTCTGACATGAGAGACATGAAGAAAAATGTTTACCGAGAAGCACATCACATCACATAAAGGCTCATTAACAGCCTATCAGATTTAGCCCTCTCTCACCAAGGACAATGCATTACATACTGAAAATAGAAGTGAGCAAGATCTTTGGCGCTCCAAACGTTCCTGGCTGACAAATGTTATCTTGGTATACAAGTGCTAGAAGACTATTACAGCTTGATCTCATTATGTTTTTTCATGGACATCAAATATCTGCTCTGAAGCATCATAAACCCGCAGATATCCTACCACTTGCCTCTTCAGTAGGGAGGATACTTCAAAAGATAAGAAGCTATAACTCTTCTGAGGCCTTTTATCTCATATAGATATTGAAAATGCACAAAGAACCACTCTTTTTTGGGGGGTTGGATCACAAAAAGAAAAAAGCTATCAAATGTAATTAAGTATAAAATATAATCCAACTTTAACATTGTCGTGAAGCAAAAGAAACCCCTCATTTCATTGGCTGGGATTAGATTTTAATTGTTATTTATACACATATGATGTCCAAGATCAGGTTCCACATTGACTTTACCACATCAATCCCATTTTTTAATGTTATGGAACTTCTGTTCCCTGTGCATGACAAAACCGAATATAAGAAGCAGAATTTAAAATTACTAAGAATCATCTCTCAATTACCTTCCAGTCTTTAGGGTCGAGTGTTCGAAGCATGGGGTGCTCTTCAAGCTGAAACTCTTCATCCTCTGACTCCTCTGAGGACTCCTCCTCTTCCTCCAACTCTTGAAATGAGGCAGACACATTTCTGTTTCTCCTCCTCACGTAAGCCTCGAACCACCGACCCACCGGTTCCACCTGAACCTGAACAGATGCTGTGGGGGTGCAGAGTAGTAATGAAAACACCAGTGTTTCACATAAGTTATAGATTAGAACTTTCAAATTATCCCTAAATCATAATAAAAATTTAAATATCAACATTATTTTCAAACGCATTAGCTTTAAACATTCACGAAGAATATGATGCAAAGATAAATGGACAAATAACATATTTTTGAATGGCCTAAAATGTACTCACTGATGATTCATCTACATTATCTTAATACAACAATAAAACTACCTTCCACAGTCACACATTCACTGTATACAGATAGAAAAATATGAAATATTAACAGAATAGCCATTCAAGTATTTAAGATTCTTTGTAATGACTTCTTTCAACTTCTCCAGTTTCTATGGCAAAAGACAATTAACTTTATTTTTTGTCAGTGGTAAAGCACGATGATTCTCTCTCACCCCCCCATATGTCTTTATTGTACAAGGCTATCATGCTAAACAATGCCATACTTAGTACCTGCATCAGCTCATTTAATAAGTTTTGATGGAAAACTTTTTTAAAAAGTCAAAATTACAGCTAAATTTATTTGGTTTTGCAACCATCAATGATCTCTATTGTTTGCAAACTAATATACAAGTTTCAATTGAAGCCAATCATGTTTTTGTGGTTAGGTTACATCTTTCATTTTAAATATAAAGCACCTGCTTTGTATTAAGGGAAAATAGTGCCAATCCAGATTATCACAGGGTACAACAGATGTTCAGACCAGTGTAAAGACATAGGAGGGTGGGAAATGTGTTAACATTAAGTGTTGCCAGTACAGCTCAAGTCAGGAGCAACAATATATCACTGCAGCAATTGCAACCATGAGTGGGCACCCACTCGGTAACATTATGCAACACATTTTTCTTCCTTGAATTTGTAACTAACTACATGATTACATCCGCTTCCATTGGTCATTTGAAGTGAAACCAGTTCAATTTTACAATGATATTTAGTAGAGCATGTTGAATTAGTTTGATTAAACCTAAAGAAAGTGGTAATTTTTAACTGCTGCAAAATGGGGATTGTTATTTGGCCTAGTACAACATAATCAGTGGGTGACTGCCATTGACCAAACCAGTGACACTACCTGAAACACACTATCTTTCTCATAAACCTGATGAAATAAAGTGCTGGTTCAAATCTATTGGATTTCAACAATAAGTGTGCACAATTAAAAATTATGACAGAGTGAGGAAATATATTTAGAGAATGAAAAAGTGAAGATGTGGCTTACAGTGCCTCAGTGGTTCACTGAACAACTCTAAGTGGTTATTTTCAGTCATAATGATAAAATTCTAATATACAATCCATTATTACATTATGTACAAGAGTGGTAATGATTATAGCTATTATCATCAACACGTGATTCATTTCCCAGACCATCCACTATAATGATATAAAAATAAACTGTACACAAACTGTTCAAAGAAAACACTTTCCATGGTTTTCTTTTCATTATTTAAAAAGAATGGCAGCAATCAATCAGTTGAATAATTTCCTTGATAAGAAACAATTGCTACAGTATTGTGTTTGTATGGCAATTAAATATTAATGTTTTTATAGCTTAAGACAGAACAAGAAGCCACAAGTGCAGAAATCAGCTTCAGCCACCTCCTCCGTGCTGGACGACAACCGCTGTCTGAAGGCTCTTTGATCTATCTCATCTGAGTTCTCCGACAGCGTAATAATTCATCACTGAGGAAACATCCAGAGCCCGCACATTAGCCAACAAAGTTATAATTAAAGCTGCCATAATCAGCTCATCTGGTATGACATTGCTCCTCACCTGAGACCTCTAATTTTAGAGTCATTTAAAAGAGGTTAACAGGAGCAGAACACACACAACCACAGTGTGTTTAGTTTCAATGGAATAATGTGCAGTCATGACACTTGACAAATGAAAGTTGATCACAGAGACCAAACATATTGAATTCCCACAAAACCCTACCCCTTGTTTTTTTTTTTTATCAGTGCATGCGGCGCCAATTAGGTTTATCGGGCAAGCGGCTTCCGCCTACACTCAGGGCCGTACAGTATGAGACCTTAAGCTGATTGTCTCCATGATAAAGCTTTATACTGAGCATATATGCTTAAGAATCTTCAGCTGTGCGCACAAAGTCTTAATACTTGCTGCTTTGTCCACCTCACAAGAAAGACATTGCTGTGATCACACATACATCTCCATGTATTCAGATGTGAATAATGATAATCCCCTTCAATCATTACACTGTCGTGCACAAAGGAGGATAGACTCTTAAAATTCAGTTTAACTAAGGTGTTTACTTGGTTCACAGGTTCCCCACTAATATACACATAATTCACTTGGGTGATTAATGACTAAATTAATGTCAAGACGGAGGTAGTCTATATGCAAATTGAAATGAGAAATATAAAAGGGAAAAATGGAGAAACATCTTTGGTGATAATGGTTTCTAAAATCAGCATTTTACAAAGCAGATTCACATAATCTCTAACCCTTCAGGTGAAACTCGTAACATTTAGTTCATTTAATTGATTTAGTGTTACAACTAACATAGGGATGCTAGTGGTAGGGTTTTTTTTCTCTTTGTCACTCTTTCTACCACACCTCGTCCCATTTTGCATCTCATTCATTCCACAATGGCTGCTTTGCTGTGCGCGCACACTCCAAAATGTAATTTGAAAAAGCAGCGCAGAACCTACTCTGTTTGCAACCTCGTTGCAAATAAGTTAACCTGGTTACGGTTGCGTAGCTTGAGTAACGGTTGTGTGGTCTGCTCCGATTCTAAGTGAGTTACTGAAGTGTTTGTAAACACAGCTGAGATCAACTCAGGTGCACCCAAACTTGTCTGAACTTAAAATGCGCACACTAAAGAAACCATTTTTTCCATATAAAACAAACAATCCAGCCATCTTTACATCTATCTATCCATCCATCCATTTTCCATACATGCAGGGGGGTAAAATCTATCCCAGCAGCTACTACGCTAGAGGCAGACTACAGCTGGAAAGGTTGCTAGTCCTTTGCAGTGACAAGGAATCTATTAGAGGTGAATTCAACATTTAGATTTAGATTTTTTTTAAAAATAAATTAAGTAAGTGTTGCATGAAGCAGCTGTGAGCAGTAAAGCAAATGTTTCCATCTAAAACAAGCCAAACCATAAAAATCTCATTGTGGTTTGAGTAAACCCGACGTACAAAAATGACTCTCCACAATACACTTTTGTATCAGCCTGTCGTTTACTTCATCACTCTATTCACTATAACGAACATTGTGGTACTCCAGTCCCTCCGCTCTGCAGCTCTATGCACGGAGATTGTGCAAAGACTTTAATGATTTAGTTAATCAGGTTTGATCTTTTTTTTATATTGGTTCAAAAGCAAGTATAAGCTGATACAAAGATTTACCTTGTGTTTAAAACTAGATGGGCAAATACCAAACACTGATTCAGTTATGCAGCTATATTATAGACTTTCTAGTTAAAACCACATTTACAAAAAAGACATGCAGTTTGTGAACTTCCCCTTAGTATTATAAACACATCTGAAAACTGACATTGGCTTTTACCTTTGAACATCCTTTGGGACAGCCTTAGAGATAGAATTTTCCGTAATGACACCTAAAAGTGGTCACTTTAGTGTAAAATAGTTGCAGCTCCTTTGCTTGGTCTCTAATCTCTTTCTCTGTTGCAACAGATAACAAAGATGCTGGCTGTGGTGGTTGTCCTCTTTGCCTTGCTGTGGATGCCTTACCGGACACTCGTGGTGGTCAACTCCTTCATTGACCCTCCGTACCACAACACCTGGTTCCTCCTCTTCTGCCGGATGTGCATCTACACTAACAGCGCCATCAACCCCATCATTTATAACCTCATGTCTCAGAAGTTCAGGGTTGCGTTCAAAAAGCTCTGCAAGTGCAGCTGGCGACACAGGGAGGCCGAGTACAGCGTGCCAGTGTATTATAGCGTGATGAAAAATTCCTCCCGTGGGAGCAATGAGCCGGTCACTGAGCAGGAAGAAGTCAGCGCCCAAACCGCTAGCAGGGTTAATATAACAGATGATGACACAAGTACACACAGTATTTCTAAATGAAAGTGTTGTTGAGTTTGTTAGATGCATCGAGACAAACTCTGCAGATGAACTTGTGTGTATATACACGTATTATTTTCCTTCTTATACAGTACTTGCTGGAAATGTAACTATTCCCTTGATAAATGTGTGAGGTACTTCATGTGTGGAGCTGTAAATGTGGTACTTTTGCATTAATGTTGTAGCAATCTTGGTAATTTGGTGCACAATAGGCTAAACTTTGGTGTTTTAAGAACTGTTTAGCTGTAGCATTATAATGTGTGTCAATGCAAAGCAGCACAGCTGAACTTTGACACAATCTTAAACTTTGCCAGCCCACTTACATCCTGTCTCTTCTCTGAGCTCTCTCCAACCAGTAAAAGTCAGTCTGATGTTGATTCTTGTCTCATCTCTCCCTCTGTGGTTTCTTTCTCTCTCTTTTCCTTGCTCTTGCATTTCTTTCCTGAATCAGCCATGGTGTCCCTCCAACATTGCCAATGTTGTGAAATCCAGCTGCACCAATTGACTTGGTGATGTAAAGCTAGATTCAGCAGTAATGTCATGCACCTGGTGGGATAAATCGTGTGGCTTTTCAGCT
>JBAJHY010000024.1:4495867-4506398 GCA_037177095.1 Craterocephalus marjoriae | reverse complement strand
ACTTGCACCAAATTTCTTGATGAACTAAAAGATATTCAACAACTGCTAGAGTGACTGGAAATCTTCTTTCAGGTCATTTTTGGCAGAGGTCAGCTCATCTTTAGACTCGGAGGCCATTAGCAGTCTGATAGAATTGGCTGCCGTCCTGCACGTCTTGGCGGTCGTCAAACACTGTGAGTTTTTTTTTGGCCAGAATTAAAATTTTGAGATTTGAAGTTTATGTTAATGAATGTTTTATTTCTCCTGCATTAATCAGCGGGGCAGTGTAAAGCGGGCTTGAAAAGTGCCGCTGTGTCTGTCCAGCAGCAGCTTTACAAACCCGCCGTCTCAACCGTAGACGGCACAGACATCCAGAGGTGAGCTAGCGGGAATAACGCGTTTTTAAGGTCTGAGGATAAATTGTTGCTTCTGTATGAGCTTTGATGATTCAGTTTGTTATCTTTCTCTGCCGCAGGGTTATTTATGAATCTTCAGTGACGTCTTTGAATGAGATTCTGCGATCATGATTTTTTTTTTCCTGCATTTTGTATTTTCTGGTGTAATTTCTGCTTCACTTTTACATTGTATGAAAAAAAAGTTTAAATATGACGGCATCACTGTTTCATCTTCCTTTTATAGGTTTGTGTAAGATATGTTTTGTATTAAAACCTAAAACAGATTGCATTTCTGCTACGTTTTTCAAGGCTCCATTTCTTTGTTTATTCATTTCTTGATGGCACTCATTAGTTAAGTCTTGTCTTAGACGGCAGAAATATGGTTTATTTGATGAAATGTCATTCTCCTCTCAAGTGTTCTTTTTCTATACCACTCATTTACATAAACATTTTCATACAGAACACTTTTTTATGGTCATGTGCCACTATGTGTTTATGTATCTGTTGTTTTTTTTGTTTGAAGATGCAAACAAGGTGTGAAACTGGGTCCCTGTCAGGCCTGGACTGCCGAGGCTCCACGAGCCAATCACGGCCTCACAGCGGTTGTTTCTGAATGATCTGGCTGCTACATCTGAAGACAAGGAGCTAATTAAAAGTCAAATTAGATTCTACTGTCATGCATTTAACGATGATAAACGACGCAGCTAGTTGCTCCTCGGCCGGATGAAACACCGAAGTCGCTGTAAAAACCAGCAAACAGCAGCCTTCCAGGAGCACAAAGCAGCAGTGATGATGATGATAAGGAGGAGGATGATGATGATGATGACACAGTTGGCATTTCAGCTGTCGGTGCAGACATCTGGCCTCTGTGGACACGCTTTCATAAGAGCGGCCTCTCACTTCCTGTCACCGTTAACAAAGAGCCATCGCTAAAAGCCTTTATTTAAAGCAGGCACGAGTAATTAGATTACTCTACTGTGCAGGCTAGAATAGGTCAGAGCTCCTATGAGGTGCGTTCAATACTCAGACTTTCACAGCATGGCACTTCAGTGCACCGATTTAAAACGCATTGATCCAGATTGTTCCAGAGGCTCTCAGTATTGTCGTTACGTTGCGGCCGTGAGGATATTTACACGGAGACCGGGGCTTTTTCTCAGCCGGATGAAGGACGACGTCATCTCAGATTCGCCGTGTAACCTGGACCTGCGTGTCCAACTGGGTTCGTGTTTATTCTGAGTGTAACATGCAGAATTGGGCCCATTTACACAATGACACAATGCAACGGTTCGCCCCGCTCGTTTTCATGGAAACAGGATAAACATGAACTGGAATCTTTTGGTGACGATGACGTCTGTTATGTCGTCTTTTATTTTCACACTCAGCCCCAGTTTACACCCGCAGAAATCAGGCTTTGTGCCGCCTTCTGCCTCCTATGAAATCAATCTTATTTTTTCCCGTATTCTGTGTTTTCCCGTTTAAATTTTGCTAGAAAATCTTTCAGCATTTGGTTTTTAAGTGTTTAAGGCAAGGCAAGTTTATTTATATAGCCCTTTTCAGGTCCAAGACAATTCAAAGTGCTTTACATACAACATAAGAATTACAATAAACAAACACAATCAAAAACGGTGATTTAGTCTAAAATCATGATCTAATGTTCCACTTGTTTGCAGCATAATAGCTAAGATGTGCTTCTCTAAACATATCTGCCATCTGGTGGCTAATTAATGTTTAACATTACAGTGATTTTGTTTAATATTGTGAAAAATAAACTATGTGAACTTTCTATTAAAATGCATTGTTTCCAGTTGTTTGCAGCTAAGTGCATTTCAACACAAAATCAAACACAAAATCATTCAAAAACGGCGATTAAGTCTAAAGTAAAAATGCATATCATGATCTAATGTTCCACTTGTTTGCAGCATAATAATAGCTAAGAACTGCTTCTCTAAACATGTCTCATATCTCTGCCATCTGGTGGCTAATTTATGTTCGACATAACAAGTGATTCTGTTTGGTTTCATAAAAAATAGGCTACTTGAACTTTCTATTAAAATTAATTGTTTCCAACTGGCTTATTTTGTGGGATTTATTTTCTAAATGTAAATACCCTAACAGAAGAAGAACGAAGACGAAGAAAAAACGGTACAAATTATACAAGCTTTAAATATAAAGCTGATATAAATATAGAGCAGATGGACGGGATCTTTACCTTTCGCAGGCATCTTTCTTGGCTTTCTGGACATTGTGTCTCTTTTCTTGGGAGTCGGCGCCTTCGTTTTGCTTTTCGCCCGTTTGTCAGCGCGATTCTTCGCCAGATTAATCAGAGGTTCATCATCTGAACTTTCATCAGACGATTCTGCCAAACAAAAGCAGGGAGCATTAAAAATGACTTCTTATGTTTTCTTCAGATTGTGTTTTTCCCGTTAGACTACCTTTCTTCTTCTTCGATGCCCTGCCTCGCGCCCCGCTGCTCCTCTTTGGGCTTTTCCCTGCAGGTTTCCTTTTCTTGGCGATGAGATTCACCAGTGGCTCATCTTCTTCATCTGAGCTGTTGTCTGAGGATGAAAATCTAATAAATTCCTCCATGAACTACTTGTAAAACACGGTTTTACATGAAAAGGCTGCTTACCTTTGAGTAATTTTTCTTTACGTTTTGTAATCGTTTTCTTCTTCTGCGGCGTCTTTCGCTCCTCATCAACTTTCTTCTTCTTCACCGCTGCCAGCGGCTCATCGTCTGAGCTATGTTCACTGGAAGTCTCGACATATTTAACTACAAGAAGCAGGGATGCAAATGATCAAGTAATTCATTAATCGATAGTTGTTTCATCATATTGATCGATGATACATTAATTGATAAGCAGCAATTTTCTGAAAAGCTGAATTTCCCTCTGAATCAACAGGTTACTTTTAATGAAAATGCAAATCATTTTCTTTAATAGAAGATTTATTATTATTAGCAGGAAACAAGATATTCACAAACAGAATAATGCAAACAAAGATAATAATAATAATATTAATTTAATCTAATATAATGAATTAAATTATTATGTCTATGGTCAGAGGACAGCTTCTCTTGCGTTCCCACATCTGCATCAAGAACTTCTGGAATCAATAGCGCCCTCATGTGGGCTGGCGAATAATCGCGGGATCGAAACAATTATTAGCAATTGATCTAATAATTTCTTGTCAGATAATCGATTAATTGTTTGTATCCCTAACAATAAGATTGTTTGTTTTCTTTAAAATATTTAAGAAACAAAGTCAGATTTCCGAGTTTTGACACTCACCAGATTTCCTTGCTGTGGCCCGTTTCGATTTCATAACCGGAGTTGAAGCTTTTCTCTCACGTCTCGGAAGTTTATTAGCAATTTTACTCAGCGGCTCGTCGTCGGAACTTTCGTCCTTTTCCACTGAAATGATGTGAAAATAAAGAAAATTAAGGAGTAAACATCTAAACAACTCTGGGATCCAAAGCAGAAAAAATTATTCCACCTTTCTTTTTCCTCTGTGCAGGTTTCTTCGGTGTTGCCGAGCTCGGCTTTTTTGCAGCTTTGGAGGACGATTTGGCGATTTTTATAAGAGGCTTGTTGTCAGAGTCGTCGTCCGTATCAGTATCTAAATGAAATATATATTTTATTAGAAACATAAATCAGAAAGCGCAGCCGTAGAGGATGACATGCAGTCACGTGGTTACCTGCTTTCTTAGTTTTCCTGCCTGACGATTTGGGTGGCGTGTTTTCTTTTTTGTTTTGTTCCGCAGCCGGTGCCGAAGCCTTTTTCTTCTTTATCAGTGGTTCATCATCCGAGTCATCCGAAGCTAAAAGAAAACATACGAATAACCAAAATTTCATCTAAGAAAAAATTCAGCAACAGAAGTAACGTTAAACAAATGTTAAGTTTTGTTCTTTAGGCTTCACCAGCTTCATCTTTCTTTGAAGTTGGATTGGAGCTGCGGGTGTTGTCACATGACTTCTTCGTGTCACTCTGAGGCCTCATCAGGAGCTTTGACAGAGGGATGAAATCGTCATCATCAGAGGCGGAGCTGTCCCTCCCTGCGTGTTAGAAACATGACATAAACAGTGAATTATGTAAATCAGTGATAAAAATGCGCTTCGGAAACTCCTTCCGCAGCAGGAAGTCATGGTTTCCTGTATGAAACCAGTCTAACTGGTAACTTTGGTCCACTCTTCTTTCATACGTTGCTTCAGGTAACTGAAGTTTGTGCCACTGGTTTCTGCAGCTCTCTGAAGGTCCCACCATGGTGAGGATGAGGTCTGGACTCTGACTGGATCATGTCTACATCTGGATTCTTTTCTTTTTCAGACATTTTCTTGTTGCCCTGCAGCTGTTTATTATCAGTGTCCTGTTATATGAGACACTTTAAGCCAAACTTTAGCTGTAAGACAGACTCACATCTGACTCTCCAAGTTCAGAGATACTCATTTAACCACTCAATAGCTGCGTTTAGATGGAGACTTTTGATCTGATCGAACGTCCAATCAGAATACAAATGCGTCATATAAACACTTCAGCTTATGCTGTCAGCCTCGATCAGCAAGAATTTCGATCGAGAAGAGTGGTTTAAACCTTTTCATGATGGGATCAGCAGGAAAAAGTTACCATATAAAAACTCATTATGATGAGGATGTTGTTTCTGCGCATTCTTGAACCTCGTGGGGAATACGTGGTAGAATATACTTTCCTCCCAGTTCAATTGCTTTATGATTATTTGGGTGCCGATTCGATTTAAATTGTCATTCTTGTTATTCTTCAAAACTGCAGAATTTGGGGAGAAAAAATAATTTTTTTTTATCCTTTTGCTAGTTTTTCCACCCCTTAATTCATTTAGGAAAAAACAACACAGAAGCCAGACCAACATTCTGCTACTTTAATGCTGAAAGAGGAAAAGTCTTCTGCAACACTTAAAAACAAGTCAGTCATTAACTTAAAACATGTAAAATGCTAACTAAGGCCTGGACAGTCTGACATGTAATTCTTAGTTTTTTTCCCCTGCATTCATTTTTATTTACTCTCATCTAGTCTTTTTTCACAACAGGTTTCTTAAGATTGCCATCTTCCTTTTTCACTACTTTCCTATTCATTCCCTTCAGTTACATTCATTTTGTTCAAGATCTTTATCACTGTCAACACATCTCCTCATGAGGATGTCTCGGTCGCTCTGTCTTCATTCTGCTTCCTGCCTGGAGTCTTGGTTTTTGGTCCAACTCATACCATAAGCTGTGACAGTGCTAATAGATTTTTTTTCTAACATCATTACTGAAATAAAGGGGGGAAAAGAAATGGATAAAATAAAATAGATTCTGGTAACAGGAAGGGAAAATGGTGCAACTCTAACAGAAGAATAAACAAACCAGGATGAACAAATGTTATCACTTGTTTAAATAAGGAATAACACAGCACACTACAAATACTTTTAACATGCAGTTACAAAAATTAACATTTAATGGTTGTTGTGTAGATACTAAATACTTAGGTTGTTTTCACCGGACATTATTAGTTTGTTCACTCAGAAGTCCACTTCCTTTGGTGAAGTGTGGATGTGCAAATGAACTTGGATTCTGATGAAAGGAGCAGAAGAGAACACCTACAAATGCCAGTTTCAGTCAGATTCAAAGGGCATTATGGGCTCAACTCACAAAAGATAAGAGAGTCTGTGAAGTTCCTTGAGATGACACTGCCGTGAACTGGTGCTATACAAATAAAGTTGAATTAAATTCAATTGAATTGAAAGGCATTGTTGGTAAACTCAGACAAATTTTAGAAAAATTTGCCCAAGTCATAATAGCTGTGACCCAAAGAGACCAGATGAAACACATTGCTGCCTCCAATCAGGGTTTTATCAGCATGATTGAAGGTTTATTAACTGCGGGTCCATGTCCAAATATCACTCACCAAGCCACATAGGAGGTCTGTGATCAGATCAGCTTTTGTCCAAGGATGGATCAAACTTTCAAGATGGTTCTCACTACGCTGCCAGTTGGAATAAAGCCAGCATTGCTGATGATGTCCAATGCCTGATGTGTCTGGGCATAAAGGATGTATAGCATAATTTTCTTTTTTTTGTTTATATTCTAAGCGTTTATTTTACAGAAACTATACTATTAAAGAAACATATGCTGTTTTATCTCAAAATGTTTGTTGAGTTTGTAACAACATTCTGAAGGTTCTGTTCAGTTGTACAGTTGTCCACCTTTTCAAAGTCTTTTTAAAGGAGTGACTTTTTTTAAATAAAATACCCACCAAAAAGAAACAATGTGGCTGGTTAATGCAGCACAAATACAATCAAAGCGATAAAGTCTGATTTAGGAGTGCCACCCAAGTCCTTTCAAAATATAGGCTTCATGTAATGGCAGAAATTGTCTTCAGGGCTTAATATGTCAGATACAGAGAGGTAAAAAGCTCAGCAGTGCTGAGGCTTGAACGTAGAAATCTCTGTCCCCCCAGGGCCTGCAACCAAAAGGAGGATATGGACAGCTGCCTGGTGTCAGAGGGGCAAAGATTTCAGGCAGGGGTTCAGGGTGGGATTTAAAGTATCTGTGGGTGCCAGATGGTATTTGGAAAGACAGTTGAAGAGAATGCTGTGAGGGCAATAACAGAGGCAGTAGATAAATGGAGAAGAATGAGCATCTGCCGCTGAGAGGAGGTTGTTAGTGATCTTGATGAGGGCAGTCTTTCATGGAGAGCATAGTTGGACGTGTGATTGTGCATCTGTGCTGCAGCTGCTTTTTTCTACAACACCGTTCAAAATCTTTTGACATACATAATTATTCAAAATGAACTGGTAGATGTGTTCAAACTTTTTACTGGCACTGGAGCTCTTTAAGGAAGGCAGGTTGATCATCAGTCTGCTAGAGATAGCGGTGAATGAAACATCAGGGAAGCAGAGAGAGATGGGGACACCTAAAACTTGGTGTACATGGGAATGGGAGTCTGTTTATTTTAGGAAAAAAACTGTAAACCTTTGAGCAAAGGTCAGAGGCAGCAGGAGGGGCAAGTCTTCATCACGAACTGCTGACCTATTTAGTCTTCTTGAATGAGATCATCCACGTTTGGAGCTGAATATGAGGTGGAGTGCAAACAGTGAGTGAAACAGCGTAAAGGTCAGACACTGCTGCATTGGTGATATATGACTGGGAGGGAGGAGTACCAGTGGAGCATGCCAGGTCAAGTGTTTGGCCTTTGATAGATGTTGCTTAAACTGGGATTATCAAGAAAAGCTACTGAGAACAACTCAACAACTAAGGGCCACCTTTGAGAATAAACATGTAGCTGAGATTCCTTCATCGTAGCACCAGTGGTGCTATGGCAGAAAAGTTGGCCAGATGTTCAGCCACTCTGATATAAATCGAGCGAGAGCCTTTGGTGGGTAAATAGAAAGGGATCATGTGCCTGCAAGATCGACTGGCAGATACCTGAACATGGTTATGAGTGAATCTTTAAATGCTTATAGCTTAACTCTTTTTAATTATCAGTTATTATTCAGCCATTATCTACTGAGATACAAGATGTAAAAATGTGCCTGGATGTGACGTGAACTCTTATCTCTTTTTAATAGAGGAGATCATTTTTTCTTTTCAGTGCTAGAATGAGAAAGGTTTCCTCAAGACAGCTTAGATGTGTTTATATGAATGAAAATGGGAAAGAGGTTGCACAGTCACCAATGGGACTGTTGTGATGGTTCCATTGCAGCACAGCAGCCTGGAGAGAGTACCCATGGAGTGTCATACTTTTTAGGTCTGAGGAAACTAAAAAAGTTAAGGTCATAAAGTTTAAGCCACTTGCAAAGAGGACGCTACCCAAGCCCCCTGACATGTTCCTTTTGCTTCCTGTATGAGGGTGCCTGAATAGCTAACACCACACCAAAACAGCAACAGAGAATCGATCAATTTTATCTTTTAAAGATGCAGAGACCCTTTCACATGCTTTTATCTGCTCAGGTTTAGACTATTCCAACAGCATTGTTACAAATGCATAATCTACCAAACACTCATTTCCCTACTTTTTCTGCTAAGTGAAAGCACATTTTCTGTAATTAGTCATTACTGGAGCAAATATTTTACCGAAGATGTAGGCATACACCGTAAGGATCTCACAACTGCAGTCATTTGATCAACTTTATTCGAATTGAGGACTCAAGCTGCAGCTTTCTGGTTTTTCTTGCAGACCTGTAAATAGGCCATTATAATCCAGTCTGCTGGAGATAAACATATTTTAATCCTTTAATCCTTGAAATATATTCTTGAGCTGATAGTGAAATGCAAATGGGAAATTGTTCTGACTACAAACTTTTCCATTGATGTTGGAGCTTAAATATAAACTAAAAATCAGATATTTGCCTTAAAAGAAGCATGCATCCAGAGTCGTTTCCCTTCCCTGCCATTTACTGAACAGAAAACTGGGATAAGCTTCTTCCTTTGGGAAGAAGTGTGGGCAGCAACTTGGAACAAATATCATGCTGGAGAACAATCTGAACAATCTGTGCACTATTTGGAGGTGAAATTTTAAATACACATTCTGGGGACGTCACCTACTACTTGGAAACCATAATCAAAAACTATTTTATGTCCTTTTTTTTCTCCAACCAATCCAAGCAAATCAGAAAGCTCTGGCCTTTTATGCATAAACACTATATCTTGTCAGATTTAACTCCACAGAAGAGGTGACACAAGTAATGAAAAGACACAGAATTAATTAGCAGTTTCGAAGCATCCTTCATTCAGCCCTTGGATGATTGCATCAGTGGAAGTGCTGGATTAATTTTTTGCATGTATGTTTGTGAGTAATCTTAATTGAATATTGATAAGTGAGACAAGCACACAGGGTAAACAGCTGTGGCTGGTACTTCATCACATGAGTTTATGCATCACTTATTCAGGCCCAGCTGCTCCTCTGAGACAAGCCATCAGAGAGTGACCAACCTCGCATGCATATACACACACAGGCTCAAGCAGCTTCTCTTATTAGAACATTGTGTTGATTTCTATTAACTCTGTTTATCCAAACCCTCAGCTTCTACACTTACCTGTTACAGAATCGTGTCTAACCATAACCTTATCTTATTTAAACATATTTACTTACCCTAGCTCTAACCAAAGCAACGGAGATAATGTCCTTCCTCTTTGGCCTCATAAGAACAACTGGTCCCACAAAGTCATTGATTATACCAGAGAATGTCCTAACGAGTTGTCAAAAACAAGAACAGACATGCACAAACGCTTATGCAAATAATTAAAAAGCAATTATGGCAAAGATCAAAGTCCCCAAATTGCACTCTGTACAGAGGGGTTACCAAGTGGCTATGTTCTCATTCAGTAAACAGTCCTCAGAATTTCTCATTAACATTTCATCATCACAGCTCTTTCTACCAAACAAAGCTTCGATATTTCACTCAGGGAGGTTCTTACCTAGTTAAATGGACTGCATGTATACATTGCCAGTCCGGTCTTGTTGACCATTGCTCTAGGCTACACTTCACCCACAACTTTGGCTTACACATCAACCACCATGTACCTTATAAGATCACCAGTTTAACAAGATGAACTGATAACTCTGCAACACAAAAAGAAGTGATATGGGAAGTAGAAAGAACAACACTGCAACAGCAGAAGAGTAATTATCAACTCTGTATTTCCTCCCCACAGAGGGGCAGCTGACAGTTTCTTTCGTAGATCTGTTACATTACTAAAGAAAATGCATTTAATGATAGTGGATTGGATTTCTACTGTGCTTTTCCGCTTACAGCACTCAAACCGCTTTACAGTGACTCTATTCCTTCATGCCATATACCAGGTGGTAAGCTGTACATGTTCCCACATCTCCCAGTCACCCAGCATCATCCACCAGACCACATCAGAAAAGAGACCAGCAGACACAACAGACTGATAAAACGCAGCAGCAGTTACTGGGAGATGTTTAAGTAACCTCATCTCCTCAGGAACTAGACGACTCTGTCCCTTTCAGTGAATGCTGTCTGTGTTGTCGGACCAGTCCAGTTTGTTCCCCAGCTGCAGTCCCTGTTATTTACTGGTCCTGACCCCCTCCATGTCTGACCCTTAAATGGAAATAGGCTGGAGATGTTCCCTCTTCTTCCTGAAGTCCATCATCATCTACTCAGTCTTGGAGTTGTTCAGCAGACA
>JBAJHY010000024.1:3763522-3776587 GCA_037177095.1 Craterocephalus marjoriae | reverse complement strand
GACTGATTAGTAACTGGTTAGTAACTGGTTAGTGATTGGTTAGTAACTGGTTAGTGACTGGTTAGTGACTGGTTAGTGACTGGTTAGTAGCTGGTTAGTAACTGGTTAGTGACTGATTAGTAACTGGTTAGTAACTGGTTAGTGATTGGTTAGTAACTGGTTAGTGACTGGTTAGTGACTGGTTAGTAACTGGTTAGTGATTGGTTAGTAACTGGTTAGTGACTGGTTAGTGACTGGTTAGTAATTGGTTAGTTACTGATTAGTAACTGGTTAGTGACTGGTTAGTGACTGGTTAGTAACTGGTTAGTGACTGATTAGTAACTGGTTAGTGACTGGTTAGTAATTGGTAAGTTACTGATTGGTAACTGGTTAGTGACTGGTTATTGCCTGTAACTTGGTAACTTATACCAGACACACTGACTGCTGATCTGTTTGACGGAATCTAGACTATTTAGACAATCTATGAGCTGTAGATCTGTGGCAGAACAGAAGTCTTCAGTCTCCAGAACCGTTCAGGTATCCAGATGCTGAGAATCCAGGATAAAACCCTGCACCACTACCAGAGAGGGAAGATTTGGAGTCCGGTCTGAAGCTTTCTGAAAACTCTTCTTTCTTCTTCAATCTCAAAGTCTCAGACTTTTTTTCAAAAAGCTGTTTAAATTATTAGTGACGTATTGTAGCAAAAGCAAATCCTGGTGTGTCTGAGGGAACCTGAAAGGAAAATAAGACATCACTTCCTGGATTTTAGAATATTTATCATGAGCAGCAGCCAATATTTCTATGAGGAATACATGTCTTCAGCTTTCCTTTAAAAATGAATGTGGAGGAACTGGGATCCTTTTCCCCGCTGTATGACTTCACAGAGGCAGCGGAAGAAATGCTGGAGTCAGAGTCTGACAGTGACAGAACTGGAGCATGCTTTTCCTCCGTCTGCTCTGCCCCACAAGGGACTCAACTCAGAAAATAAGTTTACTATCATTGTCATTTGGAACTATACTCATTTGCATTTTCCAAAAAAATTGGGCCACTTGACAAATACCACCAGGATGGGTGAGAAGAGTAGGAATGCGCCCTGGAAACATTTAGCAGGATGAAGGTCTGCTGGTCGTGTCTGCAGGGTTTAGACGGAGAAAGGCCTCAAGGTTTCCTCTGATTCACCACAAAGGCTGAACGTTACACGACATTCTGCAACACTGAGGATTTATTATGGTCGCCTGATGGGGCCTGGTTGGGCCTGGTCTGACCTGGTAAGGCCTGGTTGGGACTGATTGGGCCTGGTTGGGTCTGGTTGGGCCTGGTTGGGTCTGGTTGGGCCTGGTCTGACCTGATAAGGCCTGGTTGGGACTGATTGGGCCTGGTCTGACCTGGTAAGGCCTGGTTGGGACTGATTGGGCCTGGTTGGGTCTGGTTGGGCCTGGTCTGACCTGGTAAGGCCTGGTTGGGCCTGATGGGGCCTGGTTGGGTCTGGTTGGACCTTAATGTTCTAACCTCCTAACTTAGCGCAACACTAACAGGAAAATGTGATTCAGACAAACAGAAGAGGGAAGCTCCGGACCATGAATACCAGCCATGAACCGAAATCACTGTCCCTACACCGACAGCATCTCCAACAGCCAGAACACAGATTCTGCCAAGCACAGCAACAAATCAAACACTTTTCACTTTGTCCCATCAGACCCAGTAAGCCCAGTTTCAGGTGGGAGTTGGAATATTCTGTTCAACTGACACTCAGAAATCACCTCTGGTCAGGCAGGGATACCTCCCAGTATGAGGCGACTCTGAACCCATCAGCTGACCTGCAGCATCTGTTTTCTGATGATGGATCAAAACACAGAATATTTTTCATCCCAGACTGAACTTTCATTTCATTCAGTTTTTGGATTATCTGTTTAAACGGTTTCTACATTTTTGTGGGAAGTTCTGCGTCTGAAGACGCTGCATATTTAAGGTTTTCACCACCAGGGGGCAGGGTTTTACCAGTTTCTCTTTCTAATTCATCATAAGTGCTTTCAGCCTGCCAGGTGTCACATTGCCTGGTTTGAGATAATGTTTGAGTTTTCCAAGCCGCTTTTGAAGGCATCATGTGTCTGTCCTCAGATTACGACTTTTCTTTGTCTCCAGTCTGCTGCTTTGGAGGAGAAAGATAGGAAAGGAATGCTGCAGCTGAACGTGGCTGGAGCTCCAGAGGTAACATCACGCACACTGAAGGCTCTTTCTCCAGTTTTTAAATTTGGAAGACAGTTTTTCTATCAATTAACATTTCAAAGTCCAGCCGCAGTTATTTCTATGCCGTGAATTTTTGCTTTTGGGTTGTATATGATTGCATTTTATTTCAGTTTTTTCAAAGTCAGAGATACCAAGTACAAAAGGAAACCAACACAGAATGATCCTCGTGAATTATTGAACTTGTAAAGCCTGCAGGATTAATACAGTTAAAAAAAATATGAAAACAAATGTTTGAGGTTGTGAAAGCAGCTGTTGCCATCTCCACTTGAGCAGCAGAGTGGGTGTGTGTTCTTCTGATGGAAAGCATGTGTGCATCACTGCAACAGCATCAATGTGTGTGTGTGTGTGTGTGTCTGTGTGTGTATGTATGTATATAAATATATGTATGTTTTATGTAGATATTTGTTTTACATATATGTAATATTGTAAATATTTTGCATTCTACCATCTGTCATGCACATGTAGTGCAATCATTTCCCTGGGTAGTACGCTGATCTGATAAAATATAATATAGTACATACATAGCATAACTATTTGCTGAATTTTCCACCTTTTTCCACAGTTCACACTTTAAGCAAGATATTACATATACTGTATTTTAATAAAGCTTTACAGTATCGGTTGACACCAAATCAAAGAAATACCGAGCTGTTGACGGAGCTGCAGATAGCAGAATTGCTCTCTGCTTTTATCACTTTAGCTCAAAGCATTAGATGTCTTTATGGATCTATCCTTAACATGAAAATGGGACTCTTTATCCATAATGTTGCTGACCAGCCTCTGTTGTGCTTGGTTGCCTCCTCTAGAACAGCCTAAGTGTGATCTATAAAGTACCTAATTGCTTTTGCCCTGATCTCCTCCATGACCGGGCCATTTACTGTCTGCAGAGATCATTTCCTGTCCTATTTCTGCAGTATTCATCGGGGAGACTCAGCCACTGCGAAGTGAAATGCTGGAGATGATATTATTGCAGTATTGTTTGGTTTATCTGTCAAATTATCGAATGCTTGTCCCTTGAGAGATGGCTCGGCATGTGCAAACAGCTGGGCATTTGCAACTGCTGGTTGTCAGAGTCCATCATTCATCACACAGGATGAAGGTCCAACTTTTGCAAATCAGCTCTGCACTAGATCAGAATGAAATTGTTTGACTGTGGAAATGTTTATGTGGAGCTGAAAGCAAGCAGGGACTCCATTCGTCTTTGTTCATTTTCAGTGGAGATTTGTTAATTGGGTAATACGTTCAGTGCATAGGACTCTTTCAGACGCCCGCTGGTTTCCAGAGCAATGTTTGATATTTAGTGTTTTGTTACTTACCTCTTGGGGCTTTAGGAGCTGGGAATGAATACACTTGGAAGAGAGGGGGGAGCAAAAAGTTATTTGCTAATACTAGCACTTTATTACCACAATTATATGTGATATAAATTATAGTTTTTTCTCCTGTTCTCGTGAAAACACACAAAAATGTGGGGTACACGTTCACTAATTCTAGAGATAACTGTATACTGCATTTAGATGGAGACCAAGAGAAAATCCCTTTTCTTTCCAAGAAGCTACTTCTTTTTAAAGATGTTTGTCCAATTAACCAGGAAACGACTACAGTGAGCTAAGGCTAAATTCAGTTTTCTGGCATGACAGAATTATCTGTGAAAAGTATGTCGTCTACTCCACTGACAATTTAGAAGAGCAGAAACAATAACGGATCAGGAACGCTTAGCATGTGATATCTTTTTCTCGGCGTGAATTACAGAAGAGCATCCGCAGGCAGCCTTGTGTTGTTAGAGACACAGCAGTCTGCGTGCAGAGCATGCCCCCTCCCCCCAGCAGAGTACTGGGAAGCCTGCCGCATCATCAAGTTGATTCCCTTTTTCTTTTAACAAATTATTTAAAAAAAATAAAAAAACTGTCTTGGGACCATATTGAATTGTTTCCTTTTTTAAACATAAATGAGAATTTTAACATTTAATATCATTGTGTCAATTTTATCATGTAAATTAAGGGAGTAACAGTGTATCGGGTCCAAATATCGGCGCCAGAAAATCAGCATCCTGTATCGGTTAAGGCTAATGTAAAAAAAGGCTGTTTCTATTGTTTATTTGCAGTCCATATCTATGTAGGTGGTAGACTTATTCAGGGCTGACGTCTCAGTTGTTTAATTTGTTATTTTCTTTTGGCTCTATTGGAGTAAACATGAATTACATAAATTGCAGATTTTGGAAGGTCTTTGTTTTATCTCTGCTTTGACAAAGTGTAGAGAAGCAGTCAATTAAAAACAAACAAACAAAAGAAAAACCTTACTATATTTACTGCCAATTATTGAAACGGCCACTTAAAACCCATTTTTCAAAGAAGGTTTTGGATTCTGCTCACACAACAGGCACAGAAAGTGTTTTTATTCTGGCACTACTTGGCATGGGACACAAGCAGCGAAGAGACAGATTTGATGTACTTGAACATCAGTGGGTAGATGTGCGCTGAGTAACTGTCTGCTGATCCAGAGTCTGTTGAGACACTTTTTAACTTGATTTGAACTTTCTATTTACCCTTAGGGAATATTCAACTCACATTTTTTAATGCATACCGATAGGCAGTAACTATTTAATACAACTATCATTTTGATTAATGTGTTCAGTATTTTGTTAGTAGTATTTCAAAAATGATGTAATTGAATGAACGATTTTTAATCGTTAATTATAGAAAACCACCTGAATATTCTGACTGACCCGGGGCCTCATATTGCGCTGCGTAAACATCAAAATGTTTGAACGCCATGTTCCATGCACACATCGGGACATACAAATGACAACTTTGTGTGGATCTGTAGGCACAACCACACAAATTTTAGACCTACTTTGAGAAAGTGTGTAACCCAATTCTGAAACTCTGCTTGAAACACACATGTTCCTGTGAACTTTCTGAATAGAAAAGTGACTTTAAAAAAAAGAAACTAAAATCTTTTGAGCCCTGAGGATTTACACCTGTACTCATTTTGTACTTTTTCTTAATAATATGATGCTATGCTGTGATGATCCGATCCAGCTGCATTTGTGTGCACCGCTGCAGTGATTTTTCGTGTCTTATCACAGCAGTTTTGATTGTTTTGTATGTTTGTATTAATGGATTCTAATTCATGGCCCCTTGTTTAGAGACTGTAGCATTATCAGCGGAACACTGATCATCAAGTCAAAGAAAAATGCTTAATTTTCTACAGTGTACAGGCAGATGTTGCAGTTTGTTCGATCATTGGGTGATATTCATAGTCTATCTCACTGGCCTTGTGACGGTGGAAGATGTTATCTTCTAAATAATGGTTTCACCTCACTAACACAAAAAAGGAGTAAAACAGAATAACAGATTACTTCATTGTTCTAACATAACTATTGTATTTAAGTAAATCTGAACACATTTAAACTATTAGGCTGCTGACAACTAAACACATGATGAACATGGTTATTTTTGCCCATTTGTGGAGAGAAACTGGCTACCTCATCTTGCTAAAGATGGAACCAGGCTAATCATTATTAAAATGATTTTATATATTCATTACAATTATAAAAAATAATGTCTCACTCTCTTTGAATGGGTCTAAATAATAGCTTGATTCATACAGTTCATGGTGTAGTGTCATAACAGCTGCACTCACGTATGATTGTTGGAATATTTCCACCTCATGGACAACTTTGTGTCTCCTGAAAATGTGTCATGACAAAAGCTTCTTAACTCTACATTAGCTGACTGGAGTGTTAGGACACACTTCTAACAATAATCCTGTAGTTGCAGATCTGATCTTATAACCTTTTTTTTTTTGTCAAAGTTAAGATGAAAATGTTCCAAGCGGAGAGACGTTTTATCAGAGTGATGCTGTCATTTTGGCTTGGTTTCTCTAATTTTGATACGTTTCTATTCTACTTGCAGTGCCTTACTGCGCTAGCGAGGTTTGTACCAGGGTCATGTTAAGAAAGATGATTCACTGTAACCTTTGTCACGTTTCTTCTCTCTCTAAATGAGTCAGACCCTCACTTTAGCATGCATCAGTGGAAACCCAAGGCATTTGAATAAATCAAATAAATCAGTGCTCCTAAGTGGGTGTTTACTTGACTGAGTGCAGCCTGTTGTGACCCTTGCCGCTCCCAGCCTCCTCGAAGTATAACAAAGATGTTTTGCACTCTTGTGCCCCGCTCGGTTGTTTTTCCATTCTTATTTATGACTTGAATTTCAGTGTGTCAGCGTTTGGAATAGATTCTCCCTGACTTGTTCCCTGGTCATTACAGGAAAAAGTTTATTTTGCTTCACTGAATAATTCCTTCTGGCACTCCTCTTTGCCACAAACACCTTTCCTCCCATATTCCACTGACAAATCTGCTTCAGACAATGAGTGCTGGCATTTTCTGCCACTGGGCCCATTAGCACTCTCATGTGTGACTAAATTATTATTATTACTTTTCCTTTTTTAATTTGAAAGAGACAGAAACTATAGGGATAAGAGTTTATGTTAGGGTGGGGGTAGCTTAAGAGAAATGTGGAAGTAAAACCAATCATTGATGATGTTAATGGAATAAATGCATCTGCTACTGAAAATCTTCTTTTGTTAAATCTTTGGAAAAAGGAAGCGAAATGGTAAAACTGGGTGGTTTGCTATAGAAATTGCGGTTGGGACATTTATGATTTACTCCTGCTTTCTCTTTATTTGAAATCAATCTTTCTAAAATCCACACCTGTCTCTCTCTGTCTCTCTTCCTTCATCTCTATCCAGGCGGATTGAGTACTGCCAGACAGCGGATGAGTTTTACAGCATGATGGGTTGCCTCACTCAGGAGATGTTGGAGCAGAACCTCATCGATCCCACTGAACTCATGCAGGTACAAGCAACACAGCATGGGCACTTAAACCATTTGATAAATGCAGTTATAAAACCCTAAATGTAGCCGTAGATGTGAGTCTTACCTTCCTTTATCTGCCCATCAGGAGGTTTACTCCATGGACGTGTTTCCCTTCCCCCAGCTGGCTGAGCTAAGAGAGAAATACACTTACAACATCACTCCATTCCCTACCTCAGTGAAATCCAATAGAAGGTTTGTAAATGGGAAACATTTTCATTGTTTCATGTTCAAATTTTAAGTTTCAAAGTGAACTTTATTAGATGTTTTAGTGAAATGGGAACCGATAATGATTGTAAAGTATCCTCCAGCGATGGTCTGGGCAGTTGGGAGAGTGACGATGATGCAGACATGGATGATGAAGATTCGGTGGTGACGGCGCTCGGCTGTCTGGGCCCTCTGGGCGGCCTGCTGGCCCCTGAGCTGCAGAGATACCAGAAACATCTTAAAGGTCAGTACGGCCACTCGACACGACCCAGAGGATTTAAGCTGGAACCCTCTGGGAGCGTACAGTCTGCAGCCAAGTGGCTTCACTAACTACTGCCCCAAAACCTCATGTTCTGCCCTCCATCTGACTTCAAGTATAACCTGATCGGCTTCCTCCAGGCAAATCCTCACTTCCTCCTCCTGCAAAGGCGAGAAAACTGCAGAAAGCCTGGGGTGGAGGGACTGGGGAGGGGTTACTGGTGGAGATGTGATCATAGATGACCTGCTGCTTGTTGTTTCCAGTAAACTCTAATGGAGGTTAACAGAAACATGGTGGATGTCGTTTTTAGTGCAGCTAAAGAAAAAGCTAATGCTTTCTTTCAGGTAAATTTTAGAGGCTGATTTAGTCTGAAAGCATCATGTTGATGATGTAGTCAGAGGCTAAAATAGGAAATATGACAGTTTGCTGCAGCCAAAGTCTTCATGTGGACTGTATTCAGTTGTATTAGTGAATACAACACTGTGGATAAAGTACAGACTGTATCCTCTTTAGAAAGCAGTCAAGATTCTTGTTTTATTTTTATTTTTTCCTCTGGTGGCTTGTTGTGTCCTAAGTGGTCTGCTGATCTGTATTAAAGCAAAACTGGGGAAGCAAATAAGTTGGAAAAGGACCTTCAGTCAACCTAAGATCAGATTGGTGTGATTTGTGGTGTTTGTTGAAATGTTTCCTTCTTTATTTAAACTACAGACTTTGCCTTTCATCTCTCTGATTTCTGAATTTCCCCCATAAGTTTATATGTTTCTCAGAAAGCACACAGTCATTAGCTTTGGTAGCTGGATTTATATGAAGCTCAGGATCTGACCCGACAATGCTCTTTGTTAAAACCTGCTGGAAATGATTTAATTTAAGAAACTAAAAGATTCTGAAAGCTTAAGAGATGATTAAGTTTGAATCCTGAACGGTTTTGTATTCTTCCGTTCAGACCAGCGAGGGGAGCAGGGGAACATCGCAGAGCTGAGCCCCGGAGCGGTGGCCGGAGGAGCCGGGGGAGGAGGAGCAGGAGGAGCTGCGAAGGCGGAGCATCAGGCAGCCATCAACAGCATGATGATGGAGAGGATGAGCACCGACATCTGCGCACTAAAGAAGCAATACACACGCATCAAGAGGCGGCAGCAGCAACAGGCTATGCAACTCTACATACGCACAGGTTGGTGTCCTAACATCTGCTCTGATTCATACAACGTAGCCGTTTAGCTGTGGTTTTACTGGTGAAAACTGGTGAGCGAGCCACAGAAGAAAACTGTTTGATGATGCCGTGTGACTCGTAGGACCTGCACCTGAAGTGGCCACAAGTCCAGGGGTTCTTCAGGAGGGCTCCAGGAGGGCTCCAGCAAACCACACTGACGGTACTTGTGTCAAACCTACAGGCCAGCTGCTGTTCAGGGGCTTCTCAGGCTCTTTTCTTATTTAGAGGGTTAAAAAAAGAGGGTTTCTTTAAACTTCAGGTTTTTTCTTCAGTGTGTCAACAAGGATTTCCAGATGAGTTTTTGCATTTTTAATCATTTTAATGAAGGAAGATTGACATGTTTTCTAACCAAAAACACAAATATATGTATATAATTCCTGGTTCTCAAGGCCCAAACATGATTAAAGTAAACTTAATTTCATCTGGAAGCATCCTTATATGGAACAGATGTGTGATTATACTCACTCAGGAAAAATGGTTATAGTTTCCTGTTTAACATGTTTCCAGTTGCAGGAGGAGCATCCTTGCACTGTGTGATGTTTCATTCAGGTCCCTGCATGTGCTTGTCATTGTCACTGTGGAGTGGAGGTTTCCGGTTTAATCCAACACATTAGTCAGCTGTACGTACAGCATAGAGATGCAGAGACTCTTTCAGGTGTTCCCTGCTCTTCCATTTAAATACAAGCACCTGTCCAGGTAGTTGGAGCATTCAGTGTGCTCCATCTTCAAACAGGCTGCTGATAATCTGCAAGATGCATTATGATTTCCACATGTGCAAATAGTCAGCCTCTGTGCAGTAAAAACCAATCTAGCCCAACTTTTATCTCAGAAGTTTTGCATCTTTATACAGCTTAAACACTGTAAAAAAATGAACAAAATGAGGTTATAACAGAGTTTATAAGAAAACCTACTGGTGATGGTTCAGTCCTGGCTACTGGTATATGAGCACGATTAGACTCAGCTTTCTACATTTAATTTATGGAATTTATTTGGAAAAAGCTGTCACTGTTGGATAGAAGTTTATATTCTAAAGTCCTAAAACATTCATGTACAATGTAATATTTTCCTGAACCAAAAATCCTGCAGTGGCAGATGTTTCTGAATGAACTGGGTGTCTTGGCTTTCTTCGGTGACGTGTTCTCTGCTTTAACTTAGCATCATTATTAAACTCTTAATCCTCCCGCCTCCTGCTGATGCATCATCTGTGAAGCTTGTATAACAGAATTACAGCCAGATTTGATGATTTCCTCTCTCAGCTACCAGCATTTGTGCAAACACTCCCTCTGCTGTTTGCAGACTAATCGTCACAAATACAAACACTCTCAGTAATCAGCTTTCACTCTTTTTGCATTAACATGGCTTAAATTGATTATAGATGGTGAAAATACCAGATGCGTTACAGTATATAATGTGATCATGTGCTGCGGTTCAGGGAGGATAAACTCGAAGCTCTGGATGCCCTCTGGTGTCTGATGGCTCTCTGATCTTCTTCTAAACATCTTTCCGAACATCTATCAGCCTCTTTTAATCTGAACCTTTCCCCTTCCTACAGATAAATGTCCTGCCACTCGGGTCCTGGCCTCCCAGCTCAACCCTTCCAGCTCGGTGATCAACCACCTCCTCCTGGGCCGGAAACCATGCGGCAGCCCCCGAAGCATGAGGCCCACATCTGGCAGCGCCTCTACGCCGCCCAGGTTGCAGAGCCAGGGGTCCCCGTCCAGGCAGCGCTGCAGCAGCTCCGGGTCTCCTTGGCGCGCTCACGTCCGCCAGCATCGGAGGAATGTAGCAAGGGCTCGGGCACAGCTAGGCTTCGGAGACTCGGAAGAAAGGGAAGATGAGGATGAGGAAGACGGAGAGGCAGTTGGCATGGAGGATGAAGAGATGAAGAGTAGAGATGAAGAGCTGAGAGAGGGGAGTGACTCCTCAGTGCCTCCTTCTTCTGATGCTTCTGGTGCAAGTTCAGTGTGTGAGGAAGCTCCGGCGTGTTCAGAGGCCAAGATTGAGGAGGTGGTGGTGCAGCTGGACTCCTTGGATCTGGATGATGAGACAGACCTGAGTCCCCCCAGCGCCATGGAAACACAACCAGAGCCTAAAGCTGCAACCCCGGTTCCCCGTCTCCCTCCGCCTCCATCCTCACACAGACACAAAGAGCCGGAGCTCTCAGGCTCAGAGAGCCACAGTAGCTCCGACACACATCTTCCCTCCATTCCTTTACCTCCTCCTCACCACGAATGCATCCCTTCTTCATCTGCTTCCACCCCCGACACATCCCGCTCTTCAGTTCCTGCCCTGCCTGCCTCTTTCTCCCCCATTCTGACCTCCACCCTGTCACCAAACTCCACATCCTACCACCCGTCGTCTTCATCAGCCAACGGCTTCTCTACTCTCTCTCTCCCTTCCTCCGCCACCTTCTACAAAACTCCCTCCCCCTCCACGCCGTCGCTCTGCTCCATTTCATCATCCAGGTCCACCATGTCTTCTTCCCCGTCCACCCCGGCCTTCTCCTCTGCCTCCTCCACTCCCAGGCAGCAGATCTTTTCTCCGTTCCCGTGCGTTAAGCAGCCCAGAAAGTCCGTGGCAGCCAGGAACCTGGGCCTGTACGGACCCACGTCCAGAACACCCGCCGTCCACTTCCCTCAGCTCAGCCGCAACCTCAACCGCACCACTGCTGCCGGGGCCACGGGGGGCCGATGAGAACCATGACACAATATTAGAAATGTCCTGCTACACCATGTTGCCTCCTGCATTTTGAGCAAAACCTCCCTTATCTTATTGGAAAAAGAGTGAAAGGCCAAGAAATGTGAAGGAGATATAAAGAAAGCACTGAAGCATTTAATGTTACACAAAATTTACAAGCCATGACAGAGAAACATTAAAGACGTAGCAGACTTCAAAGTGTCTGGACAGTTTAATTGTTTTAGTATTTCAGCTGCACTGCTTACACGCATCTGAGGAGTTTGAGACAAAAATAAGCCCTTTATGGTGTCCTACCCTCGTCTTACTCTGCCATATTTTGACACATTATTGAAAAGAAGAATGTGTGAAGGCAAACTGTTACAGGCTGTAGTTTCTTGGTTGATACTGATTCATATTTGCATCTCTTCGGTAGCAGAGGATTCTCCTTGGACTGAAACATGAAGATCTGGCCTGGATAAATGCTTCTGTCTGTAATTATATCGACCATTACACCTTTTTTTCCTGTTGATTTGCACAATAGCTCTCCAGTTGTTTTGAAGTATTTACCTGCACGACAGAAAAACAAGATACCTAAGAAGCTCTGTAAACTGGAAAAAAAGGGGAAAAAAACTGCCAATTACAATGATGTCCTGAAGCACTTAATAATTTTTCTATTAGTAAAATCATTGTTTGTGTATAGTGTGTCTCATCCGTTAAACACGAGGAATGTAACATCTCCATCATGACACAAGTAAGTGTGACTGAGGATATTAATCTAAGACCGGCCTTGATTTATTTTGAGTGAGCATGTGCAATGTGTGTAATCGAAATGTGGCAACATTAAATATAAATAAGGTCATTCTGACAGTCTGAAGAGGAAGAACAACAAATAAAGAGATTCACGTATGAACTGGCAGAGTCAAGATGTGCTGAGGTAGGGAGGTAGATGCTTGCAAAATAACATCAAATCATGCTTGTTCATGTGTCAGTGCTCATCTGAAACATAAAGAAAATAGAACTAAAAAAGGGGAATTGATCGATCTGTGACTAAACTAAATGCTTTCCTAAGAAGATACCAATGGTTAATGGGAGTATTTCCCATTAACCCTTGGTAAAGGAACTAAAAGTAAAAGCTTGCAAACAAGAACATGGTCTGAATTCTGTTGACAACAGATCGCGGACAGTGAGAAGTCATTTGCACCTGCAACACAGCTAAAGGACACGTTCTTCACTTGTTATAGTTTGAAACAAGTTGATGATCTAAAAGCCTCCACTAACACTCCCCACTGGTTAAAGCTTCATTTTTAATCATGTTAACATTTTTATGAGGTGATTTTCTTTGTAGCAGGACATTAGCTGTGATTTGGGTTTTCTTACAAGTTCAGTCTCAGGAAGGTGAGCTCATGGAATATTGGAAGTACCAGTCCTGACTACTGGTAGGATGGAGCTGTGCAACTATTTAGCTATGCCTGATCGAAACAGACGCTAGATGAGAAGTTAGTTAGGAGCTAGGTGTGAGTACAAGGCTGCGGCTGAGTGAGGAGCTTGTGTAGACCCGTCAGCTTTTTCTCCGCCGATTTGGGTTATCAGGCGTCTCTCAGAGACACGGCGCAT
>JBAJHY010000024.1:3484397-3495381 GCA_037177095.1 Craterocephalus marjoriae | reverse complement strand
ATGATGCTGGAGTGATGGTGGGAATGATGCTGGAAAAGTTATTTACTGTAGAATAAAATCCTTCACTGTGAACTTACACTAATAGGTTTACAGATGCATGCTTATATTCATATGCACAATACAATAGCATCCCCTCACTTTGCGTTTTTTTGTACATACTATCTAATGAAGTTGCATATCTACAGTATTTTTTTGGTGATGTTATTTTCAATATTTCTGCTATTTCTTAACTTTTTTAGTGTGGATTAAAGAGCTATTATTGATTTTCTGTTCCCCCCAACTTTGGGTATAATCACTTGTATGATTACATGAGCCAACAAGGCCTTCTGTAAATATTTATTCTCTCCGAGGTATGCGCTCTATGACGCTATTTTTAACCTCGAGTGAAAGCAGCTCAATTTTTGTGTGTTTTTCTTATATTTCTGGCCCTATTTTTAACTTATTTTCGGCTTGCGCTAAATGCAAAAAATAATTCCACCGGGCGGACATGAGGAATGTATACACACTGAAAATGAAGCTGTTCAAACTCTTAACTGTAAATTACTGTACTTAATTTAATCTGTAATAAAAAGAAGAACATATGAATTTCCTTTATTGCATTCATGGAAATGTATAGTAGGATTTGGTGTGCATATAGACTTATTTCTGATAGATTCTGCTTTTTTCTTGTTAAGTGTATTTAAGGCATGCTATGGGGCCTTTACGTCTCTCATAATAAATCTTCCTGTTGGTTAGTCATGTAGTGGTCACGTGACTTAATATTTCTTTCTTTCTTTGGCCCCTTTTTTTGTTTTGTTTTCTTTTTTGGCGCAGTCTGCAGCCAGGCGCGCAGGGACGTCATGCGCAAACTGTCAAACAACAACGACAACGCTGTGGCGGAGAAATGCCAACGGGGACCCGGTGTGCAACGCCTGCGGCCTCTACTTTAAACTGCACAATGTAAGTAATAAACCTTCACATGATATCTCTCCAAACCCATCAAGGTTTGTGCTGAGTATTTCAAAAAATTTTTTGCTCCATCTTCCCCCTCATCAAGTCCTGCTGGGCACCTCTCCCTCTTCCTTCCCAACCCTAGAATATTTTTATCTGGCTTGTCCCAGCAGAGGATTTCCGGGGCCACTGCGATAGCAAATACTGTAGATTTAATATGATTCATTGGCAGTAAGAGTGAATCTAAAACGTAGAAGACCTAAGTGAACTAAGCCCACAGCCGCTTTGCTTTTGAATATTAAAGAAGGAAGCTTAATTAAAATTCGATTAATTTCCAACCCGCTTTTTTTTTTTTTTTTTTTTTGGGTATTTCTAGCCTTTTGGTTCCACACACCCAGGGACTTGGAGTCCCCCCTCTGACCACCAATCCCTCTGATTCGTTTTGGGTTGGTTAGTGCCTCACCACATCATTTCACATCCTCAATCTGAAAACCTCGGGGACTCGTTTATCTCTCTCTCCTCTCCTGTGCACAAAGCTGTCACTTTTAATCAAACAGCCATTGTAGCTGAAGCTAATAATAATAATAAGCGGGCTAACTGCTCTCAGGCCACATGTAGGTAATTTTTACCCCCTCCTCTCACAGACAACAGATGGAAGGAGAAGAGAATCCTGCCCTGCTTGTCACGCAAGCACACTCTGTTAAATCATTTTCCCATGTTACTTTTGGCAGATAGGTGCTGCAGAGACAGATTCAGATCGAGGTTAAATGGAGAGAAGAATAATATTGTACTGCTACTTATACCATCTGAACTGACCCTGACCTGGGTGTAATTGTCAAATTAGTGTATTTTGGTAAATCCAGACTTCTGTTGAGGTTCGCTCCCTCTGAAACTAATCTACATTCTTCATGGAGAGTTCCCGCTGGCCTGCATACGCTTCCACTGTCCCAAGACACCTGATGGCAGCGCTTTGTTGTCCCGTAAGCTGCAGCTCAGATAAGAAGCTTGTGAACACCGAGAAGTTGCCACAAAACATGAGGTTATGTTAAAACCCGAAACATAGACAACCTCTTTTGAGTAATCAGGGGTTTTCTTAGCGAAATACAGTGTTCTGAACTGTGACACCTCCGTTCACAGGCTGAGGTTTCAGGTGTTTTGGGAGGATGTGAGAGCTCGTGCTCTATATACTATAGTGGTCATTGACTGAAAGGTTTTGCCTTGATGTTCTGGGGCGGCGGCTGAGCGCGGGCCCAAGGCCTGAGGCTTCCTCCGTTAGACATCCCAGCATCAAAGAGCACAGGCCTGACTGACTTTAGGTGGGCGTAGCAATGCCTGACAGCTGGAGAAAGTCACTGAGCGTAGAATCACAGCTCAGAGAATGAAACCACATCACTGGGGGTGAGAACAGATCTCTGCTCTCCACTAATAATCGAGTTCACTCTGTTTAAAGAGTCAGCGAAAATTACCAATGTCTATGACAGCTTGAGAGAGAGGGGATGAAATCGCTGTTCCCATTTCTGTCGGAAGTCAGTGAGAAAGATCAGGAAGCCAGTCGGCTTCATCCACCTCTCCTCATAATCCAGCCCATAGCCGGCATTCCATCATCCTGCTCTCATTCTCAGCTAAACATATGCTGGAAAATGTCAGCTGGGACCGTTCTGGCCAAGAGATGGCCACACGGTTGTGGAGGAGGGTGGAAGGACTTGGCTGATGGCAACAGTCGTCGGCCATGAGTCTCTGTGGTCGACAGGCTGATCATTCGCTGCCATGCCATTCTCCGTCTCAGCTTCCCTTCCCTCCATCGCACTCCATCTTTCTTTTCTCTCTCTTTCTTTTTGGCACTCTTCAGATACAGTCCAGCTTAAAGGAATCAAAATTTTAAATCCAGACACACAGAGTGAATGTATAAACAATCATCTGTTTTGAGAAAGACAGTCAGATTTTCCTCTTAATGGGACTCCATTACAGATCTCCATGTCTGCCTAAACGCCAAACTTAAAAGCTCCATCAGAGCCACATTCTTCTTATTTTAAAACTTGGTTGCACTCCTTGTACTTACTTAAAGCTTGCGTCTTATATGAAATCAGCAATTCTAGGTTTTCTATCTTCTGCAAAAAATACTAATCTCCCGTCTTCTCTGTGTCCTTTCGAGAGCAGATCAACCGACCTCTGACCATGAAGAAGGAAGGCATCCAGACCAGGAACAGGAAGATGTCCAGCAAGTCAAAGAAGAGCAAAAAGTCCCAAGACAACATGGATGACTTTTCCAAGAGCCTGATGGACAAGAGCAGCTCATTCAGCCCGGCCGCCCTGTCCCGCCACATGACCTCCTTCCCTCCTTTCTCACACTCCAGCCACATGCTGACCACCCCCACACCCATGCACCCCTCCTCAAGCCTCCCCTTTGCACCCCACCACCCTTCCAGTATGGTGACAGCCATGGGCTAAGGCCCCTCTGCACCGCCGCCGTGGAGCACCCCCCCTGAGCCCTTGGCTTCACCACCACCACCCCCTTCGGTACCTCTGCTGACCTGCTTCCTCATCCCCAAAGACAAACAGACTGCTCCTCGGTTCGATCTACAGCTCCTCTGTCTCATCGCCGAGCCACGACGTGAGAGTGACAGGCTCCTTTTCTCTCGGTTGTCTCTTTATTTTTATAAAATCAAAGCGTACCTCTGCGACGTGAATGCTTTGCAGACTTGACTTGACTGTGGCTCACTGACCTCTAGGAGGAAGATTTTTACTTAATTTGTTCCTCCAACCCAGGAGAGTGAGAACATTTCTCCCCGAGTAGCCACCGCTGCGGCCACCACATCGAGGCTGCCCTCCCAGCCAATCCACACCAAAAGGAGAACCATTTGTGTACAAAAAGCCATTTTCCACCCACAATATCACCAAAACAGACATTACAAGAACTTTTATGGTGCCCTCTCCCTTACAAACCCGCCTCTCTTCACCTTTCACCTGTGTAACAGGAAACATGCTCCCATTCTTCTTCTGTTCCTTCTGCTGAAGATGAGGGGAGACTGAATATATTTGTACAAATTGTATGAAATACAGTACATTTAATGAAGACTTTTTAATTAAGTAAGAAAAAAAGGAAACATGCCCTTGGGCAGCTAAACGACGAGAAGGGTACGAGTCGTAGCAGGTGGAGAGACTCGCCGCTGGAGGAGTGAGAAAACGCTGGAGGAAAGAAAATAAGTGGAGGAAGAAGAGGTGAAGACGAGAGCGACAGACTTTTGAGAAAGGGCAGGCCTCAGATTTTGCCTGCATGAATTGTGTTGCATTAAGTTTGCAGAGAGTTAGTGGCTCCAGCCACCGGTGGCTCTCTTCATTTTTTTTTGTTTGTTTTTTTTTCGGTTTTTTATTTTCTTTTTTTTTTGGATGTGCTATAGGTCTCGGGCAATTGGTTTGTGTTAAAGCAAACACACCCACAAACACACACACACGCACGCACACATTGGATCACCTGAAAGACTGTCTTCTTGCCCACAGATTATATGCATTGTGAAAAAAAAGTTCCTGTATTTGTTATTTGTATGTATAAATCAGAGTACCAAAAATACGAAAGAAACAAAGATGTAGAATTATTTCTTTATGTATTGGCCGTATGTATAGTAAAATTAGGAAACAATATTTTTTCTTTCCAGCTGCATTGCTATGGAAATTAACCATGTTGTTTTCATTTTTTTCACTTTCAGTAAGATGGGCTTTAAAAGCATCGTGTGTGTGCTGCTTTATGTGGCTGCCCTGACAGTTTCAGGGGTTTTGGCTGAGAATGAGAGCGACACCTCCTACACATGGACCAGGCAGAGCCTGCCGAGGATGCTGGTTACACACACACAACTGTTAAAAATAACTTTATTCAGAGGGGTGGAAGAGAATTGGGTAGAAAAAGAGACAAAGAAGTTGTGTGGAATAGAGTGTCAAAACACCCAACCACCGATAAACCAGACTGAGCAAGAGAGGATTTTAGGATATGAGACAATGAATGAAAACGGCACACGCACACAAACATACATCAGTTTGCAGTGGACGAACGAGACATCTGCAGCAAAACCCGCACGCTCATCAGTTAATGTCCGCACGAAGCGACAAGTTTACGGAGTAGATGGACGATTTGTGATCTCTGACTCACATTATATTACCAACTACCCATTCTCCACCGCAGTCCGCCTCTCCACAGGTTGTTCTGGAGTCCTGGTATCTCCAAAGCATGTACTAACAGCTGCACATTGTGTCCATGATGGCAAGGACTATTTGGAGAGTGTAAGAAGGCTCAAAGTTGGGCTGTTACAGATTAAGACTAAAAGAAGAAGGACAGGAAGAAGGAGAGGGGAGAGAAAAAGAGTTGAGAGGAAACAAACAGACAGAGGAGAGGAGAGGAGAGGAGAAGAGCAGCAAACAGAAGGTGGTGAGGAAAAGAATACTGGAGGAGACAAAAGGAGAAGGGGGGGCGGAGGCAGAGTTAACAGAGGAAAGAGAGAGGATGAGGAGGGTGAAGCCGATGGTGGAATTAGGGGGTCTGACAAAAGAGGAACAAGAAATCAAAAACGTCCTAGTCGTGTGCGACGAAGTGAAGGAACAGGAAAGCAGCCTGTCTTTCGTTGGACTCGGGTCAAACAAACTCAGATCCCTCAAGGATGGATCCAAACCAAGAGCTCCACCGACTCTGTGTCCCCTGAGTATGATTATGCTCTTTTAGAGCTCAGACGTCCTGTCAAGCAAAGGTACATGGAGGTCGGAGTGGCACCCTCTGAAACGCCGCTTGGACGGATCCATTTTTCAGGCTACGACACAGACAGAAGCCTGTTGGATGGACGTGGAGATGAGAAGGTGATTTATCGCTTTTGCTCAGTCACAGAAGAATCAGATGATCTGATGTATCAGCACTGTGACGCACAGAGTGGCGCAACAGGAGCAGGGGTTTACGTTCGACTGAGGCAGGCCCCGGGACACAAGGGGAGCAAGGGGAAGTGGCAGAGGAGGGTGATTGGGGTGTTCTCAGGCCATCAGTCGGTGGACGTGGAGGGAGGTGAGCAGAGAGACTTCAATATTGCGTTGAGGATTACACCTCCCAAATATGCCCAGATCTGCCACTGGATCCACGGAGATCCCAGTCTTTGTAATGAGGTTTGAACTTACAGAGCAATGGACCTGCAAGATACAAAGATCTGTTGTCATTGTCCAAGAGATTCAAAGTTCAGGGATAATATGTTTACATCCTTCAAGGCATTTGCTCACATGATCATCCAGCCAATAACATAATCAGTGTCTCATTTTAAGAAAATTTGTGTTTCAGTGCATTGCTGCATGAAAAGAAAAGCTTAGCAAACATGTTTCTCCCTGTAGTTACAATGACAAAGTTGTTGCTGCTGTATGTTGGATATTATTCATACAATAAGTCATCCGTTCAGTTAAACTGAAGAGATCGTAATCATTTATATGTTTTCTTGTTCCTGTAGAGCATTTGTATCCAGTTGCAATACAGAAACCAATAAAACCTTTCCAAAAAAAAGCGAGTTGCACAGTTTCATGTCAAAGCACAAGTGTCGGGTGCGTCATTCGAAAGCTATTCTGTCTCTAAAAACACAGCATTTAGCTAAAAGAGGAAGAAGACACATTAGTCTTATTTACAACATTATTAGGAAGCTAATGTTAGCTACTATACTTTCCCTGATTATGACATTCTTTAGATGGCAGGATGTATCACTCGAGAATATCTATATGATTCTGAACAATCTTCTTGACAGTAATCAATGCTGGATTTTTAATGATTCCATAACTTCCACTACCTGGAAACAAGCCTGTAAGGTATAGTCATATGATTGGCTTCAGTTCCATAAAAAATGAAACAAAGCTTTTTAAAACACTTGGGGTAGTTTGTCGTTTGCCAGTATCTACAGTCAGTTAAAATCAATTAGTCTTTTCTAGACAATACATCTTGACATCTTACATGTCTAGCAACCTCAGAGAAAATAAGCATATGCCCAGTTTTTGTGTTCCCATCAATACTGAATCTCCTGCAGAATGTTTTGAAGCTGCACTGAATGTAAGAAGCACGTTTACATAGAGCAGCAGCTGCAGCGTGATGAGCTATTCTCATGTTTCCAGCATTAAGACTAAATAGTGACAGGCAGCTGCTACTGTAGCTTTACATTCACACCAGTGGTATCACTGCCTTCCCCTATTTTCTTAACAATGATAACAAGTCCATTTTCACTGCAGAACCTGTGGTTGTGGTTATACTCTGTTTCATATCAACTCAACACATGATAGAAAGTAAAGCTCAAAATACTTATACTTATTTTTAAAAAACAGATGAGGGTAAAATACTCTTTCAGGAAGTATATAGAGTTTGTAAAAAGGAGAAGTTTCATCTCATCTCATATTATTATCATGCAATACATACTCTTTGTCCCCTTATCTGTATGTTTACCTTTTCATTTTGTTGTTCAGATTTTCTTTCATACTTAACAGAGACACGATCAGTAAATTCCTCAACAAAATTTCATTTATTTTACTAATTGTACTTTCCTCTAACCAGATTTTCCCCATAGGACCCAGACAGAATATTACTGTTCTTTATCTGTGAAGAAATATTTGTATCAATCCACAAAATGCAAAAGGCATTCCCACACTCTTTTCCTGATTAATTTTCCAAACTTTCTCCTCCTTTCCCACCCTCCTCCTCATCCTCTCCTCTTTTTGTTTTCTGCTGTACTGAAGGAGAGGAAGGAAGTGTGTGCATGGGGTTAAGCCCCGCTCCCTTTCTTCTGCCTCTCGCTTCTTGTTTTCCTCCTTCTCTATTTGATGAGTCAAAGTGGAGAGCCGGGGGCCCCTTGATGTACACAGAGAAAGACAGGGGCCCCCTCTCAGTTTCTCTCAGTAGGGACTGTGGACACTGGGGGTCGCCTGAATAACCTTTTTATAGAAAAAAGGGCAAGTGGTGGAAACATCCCAGAGATTAAAAGAGGGTTCGGTGTCATTAGTTTGTTTCTTTCTTTTCTGTCAGTGGATGTGTAAACCGGTTTGGAGTGGGAAGAGGGGTGGGGGTGGGGGGGTTAAGGGAATATGTGAGGTAAAAACAACAATTCAATTGTATTAATGGAGAGGAAACGAATGTGATGGAATCCGACTTATTTGCCTTATTCTTTTCTCACTCTGTCCTGTTTCCTCTTGTCTTCTCCAGGACCTCATTGTGGACCAGACCATAGAGAAGGTTTCCTTCTGTGCTCCGGACCGTAACTACGACAAGGCCTTCTCCTACATCTGCAGAGACGGAACTACCAGACGGTGGATGTGTCATTGCTTCATGGCTCTAAAAGACTCGGTGAGCTGGACCAAACCTCGCAGCAGTTCCTGGTGTCGGCTTGCATCTTTTCATCAGACCTTCCGGAAAAAATCTAAATTAACTTTCACAGCTAGAAGCTGAAACCTTTAAAACTTGAAGTTAAAGGTAAAGTGTGTAAGAAGTTCAGACATTTCATGGCAAAGATGGACTTAGAAATGAATTTAAATGCCAAGCTTAGTTGTGAATGGACTGAGACGTGGTGATTGCTGCTCTGCAGGTACAGTAGCTATTTCTATGTTGTATACATGTGTACTTTCCTATTCTATGGTCCTTTACAGGCTATGCTTCTCCAAAGCTGTGCTCAAGCACCTATCAAAGAAAACCTGCTGTAGTTTTAATGCTTAGAAGTTCTTAGTTCACACACAGAGTTGTTTGTTCATTCAGGGACAGCGTGGTGGCACAGATTTTACTATCCCAATTTAAATCAAATCAGCCCCAAAGAATCGTGACTGGGAGGAAAGCCCTAACAGCCCGTCATCCATCGGCCTCCTTTTGAAGCTCTGATGTATCTGAAAGTACAGCTGTAGCTTGCAGTTGTGATTAAATTTCCCCCTAGTTGCTCCTCGCCAACCCTTTTCAAGCCCAGTGGAAATTGCTGCAGCACAACCAGTCATGGTGGTTTCATAAGCTCAGACGGTGGCTTGGATTATTAATGTGGACAGAGAACGGAGCACAGGCCTGCAGGATTAGAAGAGGGGATTAGACAGGATCCCGTGGGGTTATACTTGAGAGGGAGAGAGGGAGACAAGACAAGTAATCCATATATCACCCGTCACCCACTTCAAATGATGTTGACACCATCTAGCACACAGACTCTGCTCTGGACTCAGTATCATTTCCAAGTAGTGACGAACAAGAAGTGACGGGGCAAAAACATCACTCAACAAAGCATGAACCCTTTGACAATTACTTTTTCTATCGCACACATTCATTGTGACCAAAAGCGCTCAGGGCAGTGCCTGTCAATGCGTAAGCCCTCAGCAGCATCTGCAACTCAACACGACACCAGACGGGGTCTAGTTCATGTCTGGCATGTCTTTTGCAGCATATACCAGACATGCATCAAGCAAAAGAATACTTCAAGAAGCAGAAGTGGTGGGTGCATGTACGTGCATGTGTGTCACCAGGGGGCAGGGCCATCCATAAACACCGCTGACAGTCCAGACAGGAAATACACTTGAGGATGTCGATAAGTTAGTCGGAGGGAGTGAAAAGAGATCGATAGGAGCACAGCATGATGTCAGTGGCTTCAGATGAGATCACCTGAGGTGACTGAGAATCTATATTCCAGGAGTTTTGATTCAGTGTGTTTGAAACAGTGTCTTATATCATCAGTTTGAAGCGAGCAGGAAGGTATCAGAACAAAACTGGTATAATACCATTTTATAATAGTTTCCTGGAGTTTCCTCTTTTTGCAAATAATTTTTTTGGCAGTATCATTTAATACTCCACCATCAAAAAACAAAACAAAACTAGAAAAAACAAAAGCCAACAATAATTTTCTCTATGAAACATTGTTAGGTTTTCGGGTGGTTGTTGTGATCTTTGAAGATCAGTTGTGTTTTATAATTATGTTTTGTCAAATCTTGCTGTTTTGGTTTTTTTTTTGCATTTTTTTTGCACCTCATAACAACTGCGGCCTTCTGTACCCAGGCGTCACCACTTAGATCATTATTACATTGCATAACTTGATGTTAGTGAGCAACGAGGCAGGAAGGAAAAGGAGGAAATGTCTGGGATTATAAGTTCAACATTAATGTGAATAAAGACCTATAGCAGCAAAGCTGATGCTCCTTTCAGCGTTGTAAAAAAAATAAAAAAGTCAGAAGATGAGGCTGTTTTGCACCCATAGGACATGAGTGCCTTCTATCCTGATGTCTTTTTTTCATGGTTTGGCATGACTGCTTGTGAGCACGCATTCTGGTCAATGTGTGTTTGTGTGTGTTCTCAGCTTGGCTGACATTTCCTCAAACGTGGCTGACATTTCCAGGGGATTTGAAGTTTTGATCCCGTCTGTGTTTGAAGGGATGTGGACTTGCCCCCTTACAGTACAGAGGAAAACACTGCAGCGGAGCCATCAGCGTGCCCCTGCCTTCAGGTTCTTAGTCCACAGCATCTGGAGCAGCAAGTCCTCATTCACCCATAGTATGATTAGAAGACCTGCAGAAAACCCTGCCTTTTAGAGATGATGGGTTCACTGCTTGCTCTCTAACTTAGCCTTGCTGTTTTCCCCTCAGCTGCCGAGTGTTTATGCTCTTCTCAACTGAGTCAGAAAAGCCATCACCAAAAGATATGGGAAGAAAGTAGATTGAGATAGTGTGGGAGGGAGATAAGCAAGAATGTGTGAGAAGGAGGGGGAGAGATCTGTTTCTCCTGCTACAGGCAGGTTAGTGGAGCGAACTGACACAGACTGACATCTCTCTTCCATGGAGACTGAGTTAAAAAGAGGCTCGCCACTCTTTGTCCATTACTTTCTCTCTCCAAACCTTCCCACTTTTTACTCTTTCAGCTGTTTCCCTTCCTCCTCTCTCTGCCCAGCCTGAGGCTCCCATGTCTTGCTTTTTCTGCCTGGATGAACAGTGCAGCAGTCCTGTCCTAACCTGAGGCTCAAATTACACCATACACACACAGTTACACACTGTAACAAACTGTAACACACAGTTACACACTGTAACACACTGTTACACAGTGTAACAC
>JBAJHY010000024.1:2997894-3008044 GCA_037177095.1 Craterocephalus marjoriae | reverse complement strand
TATAGTGCACTATGTAGTGGATGAAACTGACCACCGGAGAATTCGAACAACACTAAAAATGGCGAACACCAGATGTAGTGCACTACATCCGTGATTGGGCGCGATTTCGAACACAGCTTATGTCCAGACAGGTGTACATGAGACTAGTGATCTGTGGAAAAAAAACGGCTGCAGTAGTCCCTCCTACTGCCTCTACAGCGATCAAGAATCCACCGCTCATGGTAAGAACAACCAATAGGAGCTGGAATAGTGTTTGATGGAGAGTCTGACTTATTTCAATCACTACTGGCACACGCTGTGAACCGCCCCCTCCCTCCGCTAGCAGCTAGCGGTTAGCAGTTAACTCTATCAGGCAGCGCTGTGAGCAGCGTTACCCTGTATGAACACCGGACGCATCCATTTGGGTCCGCAGCTATATTTCAGCGCGCAGATATTGGATGTTTACTCGCTTGAATTGAGCAAATTATTTACGAAAATGGAGCACATTATATGCGAGCATAGGAAACGCTTATTCATACATCAAGTTTGACTATCGGAGAGGAAAGGTTTCTATGTTTGCTGTTCATAAACAATGAACATGGCAACCTGGTTATTCTAAGGATTTGGTGAGAGTTTCATTCTTTTAACTGCTTTGGAAGTCGGAAAACCGAAGATGCCGGCATGTTCGGGTCCATCGCATAGTCCAGAGATGCTGGACACCCGGTGAGTTTCATCATTTCATCCAGGAGTTATGTCCGGATGACGCTGCTGTCAGGGAAATTCCCTCATCCGATCCCAGTGATGATCTGAGGAGAAATTGGTCCAGCAGATCCCTCGAGGATACAAACTACAGGATCTATCTCCCGGCAGAGCCTCCATCTGCCTTGGGTAAGTAAGTCACTAGCTTCCACCCGTGTCCACAACTTCCAGGAGAGAACAGCGATACTGTCATTAAGCTAGCTGACGTAGCTAACCTATTTTCACGATTTTCACTAGCCGATTAAAGGCACCTGACTTCTGTCAGCGTTTTGTTTAGCTTTTCATTTATACCAACACTCACTCAGCAGGTTGTTGTTGACCTGTCAGCTGTTGGTGAACTCATTAACTTGTGGTATTGTAGAGTCATCTAGTGACATCTAGACGTCTAGTGGGGGAGTGACGTGAGACTTGTGTCTGTTCATAATTTCAGGTTAAGTCCGCTCTCCTCTCAGGGTTGCAGACTGCAGCTTTAATCCTCCTTATTCATGAAGACAGACTGTTTTTAAGCCATATAATTAGAGGATCCTGCAGGACGACTCATCTCACCACAGAAGGGAGGGTCACCTACACCAATAAATGAATTCTTGTGAGTCATGGCTCAAAAAGTTTGGGAACCAGTGTTTCAGGCGATAACACTATATGGATAAGAAGATTGCATGTAAACATAATCCTGTGTGAAATCCATTTCAAGTACTCCAGCCACATGGTTTACATATAGTTGATATAGCTTAGCGACAGGCTTAGAAACATGAAGCCTATGTGCAAGTGCCAAAAATACCCCTTTGACTCCTATGCTAAAAAGGCCAACTTTACAGCAGAATTGAACATGTTTACAGCCTGGTTTTAAAAAACTATAATAGGTTAAACAGGGTCAGGTTTACCTTCATGACTACTGTGGGGGGAGTGAAAAAACGTTCAAGCTATGTATCACGTGGTTTTCAGGTTCATCTACTCATTTTGCAGTCTATGTTTAGCATTCATAAATCCGATACTTCACAGATAAAGAGCATTACTCTGAATTGCTGAGCTTGATTAGACCTGAAACATTTAGCAGATGAAGACACTTGTGGGAAACATCCATAATGCACAGTGCACACAGTCAAACCATTGACTAAACCAGAGCAGCGATTGTTAGCTGTCAAAAAACTGCGATTTTGATACTCTCAGCATCCTTGCCGCCAGATATCTGGCACCTGTCAATCAAAAGGACACGACACTAATTATGAAGAATTTGAAGATTAAATAACATCTAAACCAATGACTTATAAATGCATTCACTCCCATCTTCAGTGTAACTATAGGAAATGAAGCTGATCCATTAACCTGTAAAGCGAATACACTTATGTTATAAGCAGGTCCGAATGCTTCGTCTGAAAAGTAGTGAACATGCTTGCCCCGGTGCAAACCTGCAGTTTTATTGCAATGGACTCACACTGCCTCCTGCTCGAGGTCTACTTCTGTTTATGTCCACAAATGGACAGTAGTCCGTGTCTTTGGTGTCATCAGACGGACAGCTGTAGACAAAGTATTGCTGCATATGCAATACTGGGGCTGCGGCATAAAACTTCCAGTTTGGACAGCAGATTGCACAAATTCAGACTGTTTTTACTGCTGTTTCTTAACAAGAAACTGGTATAAACTTTATCTGTTTACCTGACCTTTCTTAACTTGTCTGTTTGATCAGTCAAATACATGTCTTAAATTGCTCTAATGTCCTTGGTAAAGACCATAGACTGTAAATTGAATGGATAAACCCTAAAACCACATGACCCGTAGGATTCTGATGAACTAAAATGAGGCTCACTGGGCGATTCCTTCCTTCGCCATCTTGGCACCGTCACGAGTCTGCGGTGGCGTGGAGAGGGGGGCTGTGAGCGTGGGGAGGGATGATTGACATCCAATAAACTCCGAGCTATGTGCTAACAAAGTTAAAGGGAGCTAAAGGGAGGTAACAAGCCAACGGAGGTAGGCGGGTTAAACATACGAAGCACTGTTAGCCGTCAAAAACCAAGGTTATGCTATGCTTGGCCTTGTTTTCCTGGATATCTGACACCTGTCAATCAAAGGGACATGCCCCTAATTATGAGGAATTTTAGGTTTAAATAACATCTAAACGGAGGAGTGAGAATTTTTTTCACTCCCCCCACAGTTGTCATGAAGGTAAACCTGACCGGTAAACATACTTAATTCTGTAAAGTTAGCCTTTTTAACAATGGGAAATTGCTCTGTTTTGCAGCCAGCACCTAGCAGATGAAGAGAGAACTGCAATTTTTTGCACTTCTGCATATACATCACTTTTCATAGCATGAGGTTGCCCCTTGGTAAAGACGTACACATAGGCTATTACACTTAACAGCTTCGCTTTCTGCACTTCAGTGTGGGTAAAGCAAATGCGCGCATCACATGTTCATAAATTGCGAAAAAAGACCTATTAAGGGCATAAAATGTTAATGACGATGAATTTCAGCCTCTGCATTTACAAGGTCCAATCATTTGTACACTGGGATTGGTGAGTTTCAAACATTTCATGAATCACACGTGGATCCAATCCTTAGATCATTCCAACGATCACAGGCGTGCTCATTTTCACATTTGTTTGATGAGGGCTGTTGTGTATTTCAGTGGTTGTTTAGATTGACTTTGTTGTCCTTTTGTTTCATTGCAGACACTTTATTGTTTTTATTCTGCTGTTGTTTTTAGTCATTTTGCATACTTTCATGGTTGTTTTGTTTCTTTATTATTATCTTAATTTTCTTATCTATATTTTGGAGAGGTGTTGATTAACGTTAAGGTTGACAGATTTAAATTGTGTTGTTTTTGACTGTATTAGAAATTATATTACATCTCCCTAAGAGTGTAAGGGACAAAATATCTGATACATCAGCACCACGAGTTTCTAAATATAAAAACCAGAGAAATGTATCATTTAATTATTTATCCTTTAGCCTTTCACTGTGTCCTGAGGTGTTTGCATAAAATGTACAACCAAAGCCTAAAAACAAGTCGAAAAAAGGAGGCTGGAGAAGTGGTGGTGGATTAAGTGACCTGATGAAGTGATACTGAGCTCTTTGAGGAAAGAAACAATGGAATACATCTGGGGTTTCTGAAATGATAAAGTTGATACATTATGTAGTCAACAGATAGGAATATTTGCATATAAAATACTTGAAAGAAAATATAATCAGATCAGTTTCTTACATCGCAGGCAGAGATTAAAAAATCACTGTGGTTACCAGTGAAAAGAGCATTTCACCACCAGTAATTGAATCTATCGATCCATCCATCCTTCCATCCACTGTTAGAGGCTGAAGCCTATCCCAGCAGATAAAAATAACTTACTTTGGATTAAAAATAACAAAACGTTAAATCTTTATAATCTCAGAGAATCAAAAGCATCCTTCATTTCGACAAGCTCATTTGCTTAGAGCGAAAACATGGAACGCACATAGTGGGCCGCTTTATGGGCAAACTTTTGATTGAGCACAGGAAGCAAGGGATATGCATTTTGACATGGTTTTAAAATTGTACAAACTGTAAAAACATGATGCTTCATGGGAAAAAAGCTTGGCTCCATTATATGGAAAGTATGAGCGTTTGTGGAGAGAATTAACTAACAACTAACATGGAAAGAGTAAAATGATAGCTTTATCGTAGCTGCTGCAAACATATGGAGGCATGAGATCTGATTTCATGTCTATGTTTTAGCGGGTCAGCATAGTTTATGGTTGAGGGATGTTTACATCGGCTGAAACATGGGGAAGCTCCAGAACTGCTAGGGAACCATCATCATTCAGCAGACAAGACTAAATTTATTTACGGGACAGTTATAATTTATATTTTTACACAATTAATACTAATAGCCTAATCCCAGTGTGACCCAGATTTGCTTTATGCTTTTTGATTATAAAGTAGATTGTATGTTGGAGTTTTATTATTCATCAAAAGTTCAAGTCAAGTGTTACATTTTTTACTTCCAATGAATATTGGTTCAGTTATTATCAGTTATATGCCTGCATGATTATTACTAATAATCAGTATTGGTATCGGACCTGGAAAAAATAACATTTGTTTAAGTCTGTTTTTATTTGTTACAAAAGGGAGAAATATTTGCTGTTATTTATTGTGGATTTGAAGTAAATAATTTTTCTTAAAGCAGAATTTCGATTTTTTTTAACCTGGGGTCTGTTTTCATCTATCGTTTCATACATGTGAGTGATGGAGAAAGGAACGTTCAAGATAGCTCCAGTATTTAGCCGGGCAGGCAGCTAGCAGCACAATGGGGTGCCGAAGTCACGCCCATCTACTTCCGCCTCATGGGTGCTTAAAATCGAAAAAATAAAAGACAAATAAAACAGTTGGAATGAGCCTGCAGACCCAATCCCAGATTCATCTTCCAGTTTGCGTGGCTAATGGCAGAAATCGGGCTGCTTGCTGGTGTTTCTTCAGATGAAACCAATAAAAACGTATTCCTTGTTTAGTTGAATTCTGTTGTCTTAGGCTGTCAAGCACACAAGTATTTGGCATTGTTGTTAATTTCCTAAAGACAGCTCTCTATGGAGATTTCAACGTAGGTTCAAATCTCCTGCCCTTCACGGGGAGTTCTCAGGTGACCCAGGCTATCCATAAAGGTAAAAACGGTCTATTCTCACATACTGGGACTTTTTAGGAATGGGATTTTAAAAAGTTTTTTTAAAATGGAATTTAATCCCATTATGAAAAATTTTTAATCAGCGAAGAATGAGCCATATATTTCCTTGCAATGGATCCTCAATGGGGTAATAAAGTCTTGCCTATATACAGTAAATTCCTATTACCTGTGGCTATAGGCGGTATGATGAACCAAGTTTTCAATCTATATATTTTTTTATCTGAACCTCGATATAAGATGAATATCTGAATATAATTTTTGGTGTGAAGTACAGTAACTGAAGGAAAATTTTAATTTGCAGCCTTGAGTGCTAAATAAACTTTTATTAGGGATCAGCAGCAATTTAAAACAGTTGACTGAAATTAAAGTAGCTCACAAAGAAAACACTCATGAATGGAGAATACATTCAATATCCACAAGAAAAATACAGTTGTGCAAAATGTAAGAAAAAAAAGATGACTTTTACTGAAACGAGCTATTTCCATATAAATAATATTCCCAGATTTAGTATTGAGACTGAAAAGTCTGGATATGTTTGACAATCTTGCCATATTGTTCAGGCTTACTGTTGCCAAAATCCAACATGAAACCACATAATTTAAAAGATGTTTTATTTGCATCTGTATGAAAGGAAAGTAAAATAATGAATTATTTCAAACGCTCAGTTTTCATCCACAGAATCATTTTGACGTTACTGAACCTAAAGTTTCACATCATTCAGTCACTTCTGCTCACCACCACCATTATCCCAGTTGAAGAAGGTTGCATCTTCGTCTCCTCTGGACCATTTCCATGCAGTTGTGCTATTCTCTTGGTACAATCCGATCCAGCCCTGGGTACCATGAAGCTGCCAATTCTTTTCTTTACTTCTGATAGTTACCAGGTCGATATGTTTCCCCCTGCAGAAAGACTGAGCTTCTTTCCAGGTCTTTTTTTCTTCATATTGCTTAAAGCTGAGATTTCTGAGGCCTGATTGCCACCCACAGACAGGAGGAAGGACGAGCAGGAGGGATACAAAGATGCAGATGTTCCCCATCATGTTCTCACTGAAGGACTTCCATAAACCTGCACACATTTAACATGCTAATAACTCAATAAAAGTTCATTTCAATTTGCTTCAACAGTTAACACTTTAAAGGCACTCAAGTCTCACAGTTGGAACTCATTTGAGGCTTTAACCATCATTTTATGTCATAAGCACTTTTCCTCAGTCAAACTGAGGTGGTTGAATTCTAATCTCCTGGTTTGTAGTTGCTTCCATATGTTTCCCACCAAATTGATTTAAACTCTTATCCAACAACGGCGTCATAAACCAGCCCATCTACGCAAGGCTGCAGGGAAAGTTTAAGCATCGGTTTGTATGTTGCAACATGAGCACATCTGCAGTTGAATGCAAAGGATTGGGATCCCTTGAATGAAATACATCTTCACTTTTTTTTAAATGACAATGAATCAAACATGAATTCTGCAGCAAACCAAGATATTACTGTTTTATCCAAACATAAAGGGGTAGAGGTGAAGAAGTCCTCAAATTTAAAAACTCTGGAAGTTATAGAGCCATAAATTCAGTTACGCTTGACAGTGGAGAGAATGTTGTAGACCCAATAGAAATTAACAATGTTTTTGCAAAATACTATGAAAACTTATACAAATCCCAATATCCCGAAAGCGATAATGCACAGACGCAGTTCCTGGATCAACTCCAATTCCCAGTCCTGTCGGAGGAGACCAAAAATAAACTTGATGAAAAACTAAGTATTGAGGAACTTAAAGAGGCACTTTCCCATATGAACAGTGGCAAAGCCCCCGGCCCTGACGGCTTACCAATAGAAATTTATAAAAAATTCTCAGATAAATTATTACCCCACCTGCTTGAAATGTTTAATGAGTCCTATGAGAGAGGCATCCTACCACCATCTTTGCGAATGGCAGTCATTTCTGTTCTTCTAAAACCAGGCAAAAATCCAACAGAAATGGGTTCATATCGCCCCATATCGCTCATGTCCTGTGACACCAAAGTGTTGTGTAAGGCCTTGGCTAGAAGGATTGAATCACATTTACCAAAAATAATCTCCAATGATCAAAACGGATTTATTCTTGGACGCCAAGGTTTTCATAATATTAGACGACTTTTGAATATATTATATGAAAAGCAATCTGCCGTTGACCACGCCTTTCTGTCATTAGACGCCGAAAAGGCGTTCGACAGAATAGAGTGGAGATACCTTTTTGAAACACTCAAGAGATTTGGCTTGGGGGAAAATTACTTGAAATGGATTCAATTATTATACACAGAGCCGACTGCAAAAATCGTAACGAATAGTCAGACATCAACACCCATAAAACTCTGTAGATCCACCCGTCAGGGCTGCCCCCTAAGTCCCCTGCTTTTCCTTTTTGCCATAGAACCACTCGCTATGGCTATACGTAACTCCCCTGAAGTGACTGGAATTAAAATTGGAGAAACAGAACATCGATTGTCACTTTTTGCAGATGATATTGTTTTATTTCTGACCAATTTAGAGAAATCTGTTAATGCAGTGGATAATATTCTGCAAAGTTTTGGACTCTTCTCTGGCTATAAAGTCAACCAGAAGAAAAGCTCCTTGTTATTTCTAAGCAAAAATAACCCTCCCATCCAAACACAGTTTACCTGCACGAATGAAGGTTTCACCTACTTAGGCATCCAGGTTAATCCTGACATAAAGAAAATTGTTCCCCTCAATTATGACCCATTAGTAAGTAAAGTCACGGACTCACTGGAAAGATGGGGAGGGATGCCAATCTCCATGATAGGTCGCATTAATATAATTAAAATGTCAATACTCCCAAAGTTCCTCTATCTTTTTCAGTCCATACCTTTGCATGTCCCAGCATCCTTTTTTTCATCTTTAAATAAAAGCTTTGCCACATTTATATGGAATGACAAACGCCCCAGGCTTCGCCTTTCACTTCTGTAAACACTTAGATGCTTTCCTCAAAAATTACCCATCGACACACATTCACTTACCGCTGCATTTTTCTGTCTCTGCTCTGTAGTGGATCTTATGCTGTCTTGCTAGCCCCAGGCTACATGCTGCTCCTGATTTCTATGCACCCGGACTAACGGCACATCAAAAGTGGCCCCCGCACAGGGTTTGTGTGTTTAAGCGCGTGTGTGTCGAACGCAGGTCATTGTGGTTCTTTATTTGAAAGATTAAAAGGCTCAAGACAAATCACGGGTAATCCTTCTCTTTGTCTCTGCAGGATGTGATTTTGGAGATTCACACACTTAACGACCGAAGATCAGTTTATGTTTATTTCAACAGCGAAAAGAGCTTCACTAAATTTAAATATCCATTTCACTTCTACTCTAAATACTTGCCCAAATTGTTTGATGTATTTGCATAATGGATTGCAACATGCTTTATGTTACATGTTTGGCCTTGTGGTTGCTGAGCTTTTCCACTAGCTTGCATTGCCCGTTTGTGACCCTTAATCACAGGCTGAATGTGTTTTATGAGCTCTAATCACTTCAGCTTCAGACTGATTTTTCCCCACATTTTGTTTCATTTAAATCATCAAATCCAATTTTTATTTATGAAGCTCAAAGTACTTTCCATGACAAAAGAAAATTTTCAAAGTTAAAAACATGAGCTATCACAAATTCAAGTACACCAAACACACAATATCAAAGTCTGTCTGTTCATTAGTTTTTATGTAAGTCTAACTTTGAGTTAATCTCGTTTGCTGTTTTGTTCTACTGAGTTTATACCCTGGTGTATCTGTCATATTTACTTCCTGCTGGTACTGTATGTGTGAATCTTTGGTGGTGGCTGGCACAGTCATTCAGTCCTAACACAGCAATGGCCTCGAATGTGGCTGATCATCACTGAGAATGAATGAGAAGTGAATGAATAACTATTAATGATGATTTCTGTTCTGATTTTTCACTTTAGTGTTGTTCTCAATTTTCAAGATAAAGTCCCTGTTAAGTTCTTCGTGTTCCCCACCTTCAGCTATTGGGTCCTACTCTTTATGAGTATGGTCTATAGTGCGGGCTCATTCTCCTCCAAATTCAGACTTGACTGCCTGTTTGATGTGATGCAGCAGCTGATTTATGATTACCAAACTAAACAATTAAACGGTGTGTTCTTTAATGGAGTGGATAAAGTTTTCATGACTATCTCACATTCTTCCCTGAAGCTGGGTTTAAAGTTAGCTTTGATTATTTATGTATTTATTTTTTATCATGTGTATCTGGCAATCACACTTTCAGTCCAATTAAGTACAATTTGCTTTGCTGGACCACATGCATCATTCACTGAGGTTTTTATGATAACATTTTTCTAAATTAATTAATTCATATTCTGTACCACTAAGTCCAATTCAGGGTCATGAGAGGCAGAGTACACTGTGGACAGGTCGCCAGTATATTGCAGGCCTGACACAGAGAGATTAACAACCGCTCACACTTAGGGAAAACTTAGAGTAACCAATTTACCTATCATGCTTGTCTTTAGAATATGGGAAGAAGGCAGAAGATCCGAAGAAGACCCAGAGAATATAACATGCAAACTGCACAGAAAAGTCACTTCTTCTAAACCCCCCCAGCTGAGGCTTGAACCAGTGATGTTTTGGCTTTAAAGGCTGCAGTCCACTGTACAACCCACTAATAACACTTGATAAAGATTATTCATTGTGTTTGGTTTTGAGCTAAAAGCCTTCATATTTTTAAGAAAAGAGCACCTTTCCAGCTGTAAAGCATGACAGTAGTTTGATGCT
>JBAJHY010000024.1:2455704-2467550 GCA_037177095.1 Craterocephalus marjoriae | reverse complement strand
ATAACTAATACTTATCACAAAACATACAAACTGACTCAGAGGCTGATCAGCTTAACAGATACTCGCATTGACTTCCTCATTGAACCTAACTATAAGGTTGTTGCCGTAGCAACTGGTGGTCAGAGGCTGATGGAGCGGATGATTCGGTTCCCCAACAAACAAACATTTCAGTGATGAACTGTGAAAAAAACACACACAATCCTCTGGCTTTTTGGCATGAAAAGATGCCAACCAGACTCGTACATCAGAGACACACACTCCATGACATGGAGGCCAAGTTGGAGACCAGCTCTGATTTACGACTCTTCGTTAACTCTCCGCTCATCCTCACGCCTCCGTAAATCACAACTGCGACCTGCTCGATCTGCTGTTTCTCACACGATTCAGCAAAAACAGCTTCAGCTTCCAGATCAAACATGATAAATCTCCACCGGTCTGCATGGCTACACCCTCCGGCGGACGCTTCTCTTCAACTACATTCAAATTCACCACCTCGCACTCGACTTATCCAGAGCTGGAATCGCTAGAAATAATCATCTTTTCCTTTATTGTTTTAGCTTGTTGACGCCGTCTTTATGAAAATACTTGCACTGATTAGCCGTGAATTGTTGAGCCACGACAGAGTCCTGTCAGTCACTGTAGGAGTGTGTTTATAGTGGCTCTAGCTGCAGCTCGTAAATGTTCTCCTTTTTGGTTTTAGTACAGTTATTCTCATTATTCATTAAAACTTATTTGGGTTGACAACAATCCCTGGCAATGTTTTGGCTTTAGTAACATAAAAGATGACATGCTTTGCAGCATCGATGTCATTCTCCGCCTTCGCAGCATGTTAAATCATTTCTCCATTGAGAACTTGTCCTGATTGGTTCGATGTATAAGAACCATTAGCATAGCGTAGCCAGCCTCAGGATGCTGCTGAGAGTCAGTTTCCAGTCCCCACGCCCCCCGTATCTGGTGTATATGTTGCGGTCGACTGCGGTTTAATAGCTGCAACCACGATCAGCTCTGCTGTTCCAGCAGTTCGGCTTTTAAGACTTAATCTTCCTCACCTGCAGTCTGACTGATTTTCCACCTCTTTGTCAACACTGAATCACTTTAGACTCTTCTGCATGCAGAGCAGCCCCCCACCCCCCCGCTCCCCTTCCCCCACCTTTTCCTGGAGCTCATCCAGCCAGATGGTCAGGGTTCACCTTGCGGAGTACATTCAGGCCAACGCTGCTCGTATCTCTCCCACTCTGAGGAGAGGTTGCTTCGGGCTTATTTCACATCTCTGTGGTTTGCAGCTGCAGTTTTAGGTTGAAAGAAATGGTCAAATTCTTTTTTCTCTTTGCATGATATGATGATTATGATAAAACGAGCTGGCCGGAGCTGCATCAGCAGATACAGGAAATAGTGTCAGTTGAAGGGCTTTTCTGGAAAGGTTAAGATGTTTTATGCCTTCCAGTCATCAGAAAATTACAGCTCCTGAGGTGACACGGCCAGATTTTTCTTCCTTTTGCCTACCAATGTTAGTTCTTCTATTTATGCAGCATAAAGGGCTGAACATCTTCCCTGTGGTATCTAATGAAAGACCCGATGTTAAGTCAGACTGTGAACGCTCTGATCAAGTGTGCAGGTGGAGTGTTGGAGCTAAACGAGACTCTTTGAAGGTGTTTCTAACAATCGCCTCCCGTTGTTCATTTCCTTCCAGCTGGTCCGGAGGATCTACAAGGGCATTCCCCTGCAGCTCCGAGGGGAAGTGTGTTGCCTGCTGTGTTGCAGGTAATGTGTTGTGGATCTTTATATTACTTTTATGACATTTTCAAGGAATATTATGCTTTTGTGAATAATTAATTTCCTTTATATGATCTGTTCAGAAGTTTGCTATTTTATTAGCTCTGAATTTACTGTTTATGACCTCTGAATTATTTTTCTGTTCACTTCATCATGAATGTGTCCTTTAGTCAGATGCCATATAAAGGGTTATTTGGAAGAATTTAACAGATGTTGAACAATATACACTATACGATCACTGCAATATTTTCTTTGTTTTATTTTAAATGACTGTGGTTTGTTTTGTTTTATTTGTGGGAATTGCACAGAGGGGAAACTACTTTGCTGTGATGCATGTCGCCCCCAAGACTGGTGCTAACCCCACGTTATTCCGTGTTGCCTGCTGTGTTGCAGGAGAAATAAACACCTTGTAATCCATCTGGCCATCGTCTGTCATATATGAAGCCACAGCAGTCAGAGACCCGTCACAATGGTGCCGTGACCTGTTGATCTGGAGCTTCGTCTTCATCCTGGATCGGGACCGTCCTGCTGAGCGGCTTCTGTTTTGTGTCACAAGGTGGACTGTGTTTTACCAGTTCATGGTGTATCTGGTTCCTAAGCCACTCTCCTAGCAATATTTGCAATAGCTCTCCTGTTTTGATCTTGTTTATTGTACTTTTGTCGAGTGAACTTTGACAATGAGCTACATACAGGGGAATGCTAGTACGCCCTTTGGTCGTGGTATTGGTAGGGGTAGGGGTGTGATGCTGCAGTTTGACAGTCCTGCTCAGAGCAATGGTGTTCATGTGGTGGGAGGTGGACAGGTTCTGGCTCGTCCCTCTCCAGTCAGTAGAGACGGGGTTCCCTCTCGGAGCCATCCCTCTGAATCTATACCGAGACCGCAGGTTTCTGCTACGCTCACACAAAACCCTGTTCAACCTTCAGATAATGTTGTCAGTCAAATGAGTGACATAATTAGGCTTGTTGGCCAGCAGGTGGCAGATAGTATAGTTGCACACCTCAGCCCAGCACATGGTGCACCCACATCTAGCACCCCGGTTGTGCATGATGCGCCCATCACCATGTCAGCGCTCAACCCTGACCTGTCACAAGTCCAAGTGGTACCTCAAAGGAAGTTGAAAGAGCCTCCAACATTTAAAGGGGATGACACAGACACTGTGGATGTGCACGGGTGGGAAGACCTGATAAAGAATTACATGAAGAGAGCAAACATCAGAGCGGAGCAGCAGGCTGAGGAAATACTCACTCATCTTGGAGGTCGAGCTAAAGATGTTGTAAAGTTTGGGTTGAGGAACAGTCGTGTTGATGTGACTCACAACCCAGATGCTATTTACGCTCTCCTCCGCAAACACTTTGCTGCTGTCCCCTATTCACCTCTCCCTCTAGCAGACTTTTACACCACACTACCAAGAGGTGATGAGAATGCGTATGACTACTGGCTGAGGCTCAACCGCGCCGCGGATATCGCTGCTGACCGCCTCAGGGAACAAGGCAAAGAGCTCGACTGCCCAGGTCTTGAAGTGACGCGCATGTTTATCAAGAACTGCCCATCCAAGGAGCTTGCCATGACTTTCAGGTCGAAGACGATTGATAAATGGACTGCAGTGGAAGTCCAGGATGTGCTGGATGAGTACCACACTGGGTCGGGTCCGGGAGGTGCAGCTGCTGCCACTGTGAGTAAGATGCCCTGTGAGAATATGTATGTGAATAAAGTTGAAATGCTTCACAATGGAGCGCCTCCACCTGAATCTAGAGACACCCCTGCACCGAGGACATCTGAACTGGCTGCTCTTGAGCGTGTCATTACCATGTTGGAAAAAGTCCTGCTGGAGAAGTCTGCCCCAGCTCAAGCCACCAATACTTCCAGGCAGGCCAGATCAAAACCTCCTAAGACTGAGGGCCTGAAAATCTTGCCATGTGCTGTCTGTGGTGACACGATGCACTCAGCTCTCACTCACTGTCGAGACAAGAAACTCTGCTTTAAGTGTTTCTCACCCGATCATTCTAGACGCAGTTGTCCTGTGCAGACATCGTCTGCTTCATCCACGCAGTTGGAAAACTAGTGGATCTGCGCCCAGGGGAGGACGGTGCGGATCCTAACGTTGCTCCTCCCACAAGTGATGTTGACGATTTTGAGTCAGTCTTTGAGTCTGCCTGTTCTAGCATGTCCCCAGATAAAACTGTCATGTTTCAGGGCACCCACAGGATACAGAAGTCGGATAGCTTATTTTACACCACTGTCACTGCTGCAGGTGTTTTGTTGAAGGCGATGATCGACAGTGGCTCGACAGGGTGCACGCTTAGTGAACTAGCTGCGAAGCGTCTCTTACAGCATGATCCTAATTTGACGCGTTACTCTGCGGGTGATGTTGTTATCATCGGATGTGCAGGCCATCAGGTCACACCTTCAGCTGCATACGATGTGGAAGTTGTGATGTACGATTGCAAAATGATTATTCCTATGTTTGTGGTGCCTGGACAGACTGATGACATGATACTGGGCAGCAATGCTATAAAGGAGATTCTCCACTTGATGAGGAAGACTGACGGCTATTGGCGGCTTATGTCTGAACCCAGTAGTGTTATTGATGATGACTCTCACCGCTTCTTCTCTCTCCTTTCCAACACAGAGAGGTGGAGAGGTGGCACAGTGCCCGACAGGGTTGGCACACTGAAGTTGCAACGCTGTGTTACTTTGCAACCACAGAGTGAGCATCTGGTGTGGGGCAAGCTTCCAGCTTCTGCACCTATGTCTGTTGGCAGCACAGTGGTTATTGAACCAACACAGGCTAGATGCAGACCCAGGAATGTCTTGGTTGGGAGGATTGTTACGCCTTTGTGGGGTGACCGATGCCTACCTGTGAGAGTTATTAACCCCACTAATGAGCCAATTACATTGAAAAAGAATGTGAAACTGGCAGATGTGTTCCCCTGTGTTGCAGTTGAGGATCTCTCTCAACCTGACTATGTCCAGGTTCATTCTCAGTCTGTCGCTGATGCTGTGAAACCGAGGTCCAAGGAAGATGTCAAAAGAGCACTGGATGAGCTTGGTCTGTCTGATTTAGATTTGGACTCATGCGCTGTCTCTGATGTCTGGAAAGACAGGCTTCTCCAGATTATCGAGAGACATGAGTCGATCTTCTCACGACACAAGATGGACTGCGGAGAGGCTTCTGACTTTGTGCACAAGATACATCTGGTGGATGAGAGGCCCTTCCGGCTGCCCTACCGCAGAGTGCCACCGAGCCATTATGAGAAGTTAAGAACAGCTCTCAACGAGATGGAGGAAAGAGGCATCATTCGCAAATCAACCAGTGAGTTTGCATCACCCCTCGTCCTTGTGTGGAAGAAAAATGGTGATATGCGTATCTGCACAGATTTCCGATGGCTTAATGCTAGAACGATGAAGGATGCGCACCCACTCCCTCACCAGGCTGATGCACTCGCTGCTCTGGGGGGAAACGTCTTTTTTTCCACCATGGACCTTACCTCCGGCTTCTACAATGTGCCTCTGCATGAGGACCACAAGAAATATACAGCTTTCTCATCCCCTTTTGGCCTGCATGAGTACAACCGGATGCCGCAGGGCCTGTCGAACAGTCCGGCGACGTTCATGCGCATGATGCTTTCTATTTTTGGAGATGAGAATTTCACCAGCCTTTTGTGCTACTTGGACGATCTCATGGTGTTTGCGCCAACTGAACAGATAGCACTTGAGCGCTTGGAGATGGTTTTCTCTCGCTTGAAGAACCATAACCTCAAACTAGCACCGAAGAAGTGCTACTTCCTGCAAAGAACTGTGAAGTTTCTCGGCCATGTTATCTCTGAGTCAGGTGTGCAGACAGATCCTGGGAAAGTTGAAACCATTACCCGGGTGCAGGTTTCTGATTTGATGGACAATGACGGTGTCACTCCTTCACAGAAGAAGCTTCGGTCATTCCTGGGCATGGTGCTGTACTATCAGCATTTCATCGAGGACTGCTCTGCTAAAGCCAGGCCCCTTTTTAGGCTACTGTCAGAACAAAAAGGTGAAGGGAAATCTCATCGCAGGAGGATGCCTGTGAAAAAGCGCTCTAGTCAAGTGAGGCTCTCAGCAGACGACTGGACCTCCGAATGTCAGGATGCTTTTGAAACACTGAAAAATGATTTATCACACAGCGTGACCCTGGCTCATCCTGACTTCGAGAGGCCTTTCATTCTCGCTGTGGATGCCTCGTTTGATGGGATTGGTGCTGTTCTTTCTCAGCTCCAACCTGGAGAGGAAGTTGCTAGGCCTGTTGCTTTCGCTAGCAAAACACTGTCGAAATCTCAGTTGAACTACCCGGCACACAGGCTTGAATTTCTCGCATTGAAGTGGGCCATATGCGATAAGTTTTCCCATTGGCTAAAAGGGAGACATTTCACCGCATGGTCAGATAACAACCCCTTGACCTATATTCTGACAAAGCCCAGGTTGGACGCCTGTGAACAGCGGTGGGTAGCGAAGTTGGCAGCATATGACTTCGACCTGAAATATGTTCCAGGCTGCAAGAACATTGTTGCTGATGCGCTGAGCCGCGAACCATTTGTTAAGTCCAGCATAGGTCATCGTCTTTTGAAGGAGCCCTACCTGTGTTTGTTGGATGAGGTCAATGGAGTTGTTACTGGAACAGTACAAGACGCCTTTCGCCTAACTGTCAACTGCCAGGCTGCTCAGACTACCGAGAGCTTCGTTGATGAGGCTCCTGGTTCAGCACAGGATACCCGTTTGCCGAGTGGAGGGAATGTCAGTGCAGAGGAGGTGTCAGCCATCTTAGATGCCCACTGCACTGGTGGTATCTCTCATCTGTCGGGTGCAAGCTCATCTTTGCTGCAGTTACCTGAGGAAGACCCATCTACTACCATTCCACGTAGTCGACTGCAAAATTTGCAGCAACAAGATGCTACCATCAGTAGGGCGCTTTTCTATGTACAGCGACACAAGAAGCCAAATGCAAATGAAAGGATGGCTGAGTCAGGCTGTGTACTTCGACTTTTGAAGCACTGGGAGAGATTGAAGGTGCGCGATGGGATTCTGTACAGGGTGAAGAGAGACTGTCGCCTGAACAAGAAGTTCTTTCAAGTTGTTATACCTGAGTCCCTGAAACATCAAGTACTGCAAGGTGTGCATGATACAGCTGGTCATCAGGGCCGTTCAAGAACCCTCTCTCTGGCCAGAGAGAGATTTTTCTGGACAGGCATGGAAAAAGACATTGTTGCGCATGTGAAGCACTGCCAACGGTGCATCCTGGGAAAAACACCTGAACCGGATGCTAGAGCCCCTCTTGAAAACATTCGCACCTCAGCTCCTATGGAGCTAGTCTGCATTGATTTTTGGACCGCAGAGTTGGGGGGTGGGAAGTCCACTGATGTCCTAGTGGTAACTGACCATTTCTCAAAATTAGCACTTGCTTTTCCTTGTAAGAATCAATCTGCAAAGCAAGTTGCCCGCTGCCTGTGGGACAAATTTTTCTGCATCTATGGGTTCCCCAGACGAATCCACTCCGATCAGGGGGCTAATTTTGAGAGCAGGCTTATCAAGGACCTTCTTGAGATGGCTGGTGTGCAAAAATCTCACACGACCCCATATCACCCCATGGGAAACGGAATAGCAGAAAGATTCAACAGAACTCTGGGTGGCATGATAAGAACTCTCCCTCCAAAGTTCAAGTGTAAGTGGCCGCGAATGCTCCAGTTGCTAACTTTCTGCTATAACTGCACAGTGCATGAAACAACAGGCTTTGCACCATTCTACCTGATGTTTGGGCGGAGACCACGCTTACCTATCGACATCATGTTCCATCATGTCTTGAAGAATGACAGCATTGTCAGCCACCATGAGTTTGTGAACAATCTGAGGAGAGATCTCTCTGATGCTGCACAGATTGCTCAGCAGCGTACCTGGGATGAGCAAAATCGGCATGCTAAAGTCTACAACCGCAAAGTCAAAGGGTCCCCTTTGATGGTCGGTGACAGAGTGCTGCTTGCTAATCGAGGAGAGAAAGGCAAGAGAAAGGTTGCAGACCGGTGGGAGTCAACACCTTTTGATGTGGTGTCTGTGAAACCGGAAATAAATGTGTACAGGATTCGAGCTGCTGCCACAGGAAAGGAGAAGGTCGTGCACAGAAACTTGCTGTTACCTGTTGACTTCCTGTCATTTCCCGTGCTACCTGGCCCCCAAGTAGACTCTGATGGGTCGCTGTCAGTTGTGCCTTGCAGAAGTGATCAGTCTTCTGTTGTGGGCCATCGGGAGGATGCTCATTTGCGCACCAGAAATTGGCTCATGCAATCCCCAGACCACGTCAGAGGGGAGGATGGGAATGTTTCAGATAGTATCAGCCTGAGCAGCACCTCGCCTGTATTCGCCACGGATACAGGCCAGTTGGAGGGGCCAGTAACTTGTGCTTCTGGTGACTTTGAGCATGATCTTTTGCACAATGATGATGTGCATAACCAGTCGTCATATTCAGGACATGACATGGGATACCCACGTAGGGATGTGCCTATTACTTTGGTTGCCTCTCAAAGTCCAGATGTGGTTGAGTTAGAGGAGGTGGTGTGCACACAACCAGTAACTGTTCAGGGACATTTCTCACGATATGGGAGGGCAATTAAGCGTCCAAATAGGCTTATTTGTGAGATGCTAGGGCAGACATTTGTGATGGGTACCAACCCTCTTTTGGGGTCTGTTTTTGATGCTACCACACCTGATGTACGCATGACAAACTGTGTGTAGATCAACCACTGAATTTTGTGACAAGTTGCCACTTGATTTTATTGTCTTTGATTTTACATTTTACAATACAGAGTGTACTCTACACTCAGAGTGAGGACATGTACTCGATAATGTGGTGTAAATGGCACCACAGCTGTCTGTGATAAATACAGGTTTGGTACCTCCCTGTATTTACATGCTTCTTAAGGAAGGGTTTCTGACATTGACTTTTTCTGTACATCATTGCTCAAGATACTGTAATATATATATATATGTTTTTTTTTCAGAACACTGACTGAGTATTTCATCTTCCAAACCAAGCCAAGACTTTTTGGTGTGAATTCATAATCAAAGAAATGTCAAAGCTAAAGCGAAAAACACCAGTGATAGGAAAGACAAGGACAATTAATTTAATGTAGACTAAGATCTTTCAGTTGACAAGAGGTGATTTATATCAACCACCATTATTTTTATTTCACTGTATCAGATTCAACTTGCACTGAAGAATCACAGGTTTGAAATATTTCTATATAATCAAAAATCAAGAATCATTTGACATTTTCTTCAGCAGAAGACACACAAATCTGAAGAATGATGAAATAAATACATCTCTAAATAAATATAAATGAAAACATTAGAATATTTTTTCCCACTTTGAATGAGTCACTTTTAAAACACGTTCTGCCTTAAATAAATATATTAAATAAGTTGTAATTTTTAAGCCTTTAAAGGCCAGTTTACAAAAGCGCAGTTTTTGATGAAAGAAAGAAATAAATAAATAAAATGCTGCACTCGCTTTGAACTAAAGTGACACAATCTGATGGGACTGTAGCACCAAAATCTTAACATAAACAAATGCAACCCTTTATGTTCATTTGGGACTGTTTGACTTTTAGTTTGAAGTGTTTATACTTATCCATGTAGCAACCAATGTGATAACAGCCAAAAATAGTCATTTTGGCCAAGTAGATGTAATAAGTTGCTACTGGTAATTAGCAAAACAAATTACTAACTTCGGCTGATCATCTTATGATCCATAAATTTACACGATACATGACAGAGCAAGACGCAATGTTTGTGTTGTGATCTGGCCTCTCGTGCACAGGACAACGAAGTGTAGGGGGCGCGACTCCACAAAGTATAGAGAACGAGGTCCAGAGTGGGATTTTCTGGCAACGTGGGATGGTGCGGAGCTTGAAATGCGGTTACAACGTTGCTGTGGAAACCAGGCTTTAATAAGCATTTCTCAGAAAAAAACATTTTTTGGGCAGGCTTTGCTCATCAAAAATGGGAATGATTATATTACATGATTGGTTGCTACTAAGGTATATATAAAAATTTAAACTAAATGGCTAAAAGTCCAAAATGAAGCATAAAGGAAAACATTTGTTTATGTGGGACTTCTTCCGTCCTTGTGACCAAATGTGCAAATTCTTGTGACAAATCAAAGATCTGACACAAAAATTAACAAAATATATCTTAAAAAGAATATCCTTTGGGAAATTTAAGCTCAATCAACGCGGCTGAAAGGGCATGACAATAAAAATTGATACTGGATGTAATGATGTCCTTAGGATATGTAAAGGGTAAACTAGAGATAGTGTTGTGGTTTGCAGCCTTCACTACCAAACCAGAATCACTGCTCTGATAAAACATAGTCCTATTACTGATCATTTCTTTTTGGCAACTGGTCTCACCTCTGAGAAGCTGCAGAAGAGTCCGACACCCCCAAGGATTTTCAGCGCCTCTGTTGCATGATTCAGCATCATCTCTCCACAGGAGGAGCAGTTACCTCTGTTTCTACAGGGCTGGAGACAAAGCCTGGGTCAGCAACTCGTCGGCTAATCAAGCTTTACACACATATCCTGGTTTTAAAACTTACAGCGTGACAGTTCTGTAAATCCAGTTCAAACTGTGCAACACTGTCTGTGACGTTGAGCAGCCCACAGCAGTCCAGCTGGTCCTCCAGGTCCGTCTGGGTCTTATTGTTCAAAATGCTCCAAGCAGACTTCAGGAGCACTTCCTGGAGACAAGAACAGAGCTAAATAAGTAAGATGCAACAGAAAAATGGTTCATACAAAGATCACATGTATGTTTCTGCGCGCTAACCTGCTGTCCTCGGTTCATGGCCAAGCAGGAACACGAAACTCCAAATTGGAAGAGGAAAACAATAAACAGAATGACCATGTACTGAGAGAGTCAAAGAAATGTCATCAGGCAGCTAATAAAAATAAACCACACTTTATCCAGAGCTGGATGTATACAAAAAGGGTGCTTTACCAGTGAATAACTAAAACATTTACAAACGGATTCCTCAGAAAACATGAAAAAACAAAACCAACTGGGATCTTTCCACATCTGAGCCAATCAACACCACAGATAAAGGATACAAAGAAAAGCATGACTTGGTGGTGGTGGATTGCTCCGATCAGTCCTACGATAGCGATTAGCAGCAGGAAGACGCCCACTGCGATGACCCCTCCGATGATGTGGATGCTCGACACCAAGCCGAAGCCCTTCCCCCATGCCGCCACTCCGATAAGCAGCAGCCCGACCAGCTGGAGGGACAGAAGAAGTAGTTAACCATGGTGGGCTTTCTCCTTTATGCAGCTTCTCAGTCCGGAACCAAACTCAGGAGGATGATAATTGAAAAAAGCAATACTGGATTTTCATGACCAATTGTGAAATAAAAATATGAATTACTAAATTTATTTTCAAATCAAACAATTAATCCATGTAAAAATATATTTTCAAAGTATTTTGTAATTAAACATTCGAATGGAAATATTAGAGGAATTTCATATCATATTCATTATTTTCAGTTCATCCATTTTCAAATTATTTCTGGAAGCAAAAGTAAATGATAAAATTGATCAATTTGTTATAAGTACCTTTCCATAGAATACATTTTCATATAGCCAGCGAACCACATCAATACATAATCTTATCTGCTGTGACATTTTTATCATATGTCATCATACTTTTCAGATAAGATAACAAGAGAAATACGCAAATGAATGCAGAGCATACTGCTCAGCTGCTCCATATATCTTTATAAATACCTGTTTACATTTAGCTAAGAATTATAATCATACTACATTAAATGTGATACATAGAACACAACAGATCATTAAATGCAGCACCTGCATATCCAATCAACACAAACATGTACGTCAGCTCCACCTCTGCAATGTAATGCTAACAGGTAGCACACATTAGCTGACTCTGCTGCAAGCTAAACTTCCATATTTACAATACAAATACAACAGATATTAGCTACTGAATCTGTTATAAAACGGCCAAATTGGATGCAACTGAAACAAAGCAAAACAACACTGAA
>JBAJHY010000024.1:1668555-1680963 GCA_037177095.1 Craterocephalus marjoriae | reverse complement strand
ATGTTCTGGCTTTACTTTTTCAACGTTACATGGTCCATACATAATTATCCAGTTTTAGGCTCTGTCCCTTTGTCCCTCTGGATGATTTCTTACTGTATTTATTTTTAAAATGGTGAACAGATGAGCAAGAAAATCTACTCAGATTAGTGAATCTACTCTTAAGTTATTCAAGTTTTTCATGTGTACAAAACCCCATCCGGACCCAGAGACACATTTAAAATACTAATACTGCAGTTCATCGTGTTTTTCCTGAAAGTAGAGAGGAGCCAGTATGCTGATGGATAAACGGTAGGTTCACTTTTTATATTCTTTGGATATTATAAAGTAGTCCTCTAAGAAGACCACACAGTAGGCGTTCTGCAGGAAATTGCTCATTACAACTAAAAGGGACTTGGAACTTGACTTGGACTTGCAAAAAATGGACTTTTGAACATCTTGGATGTCTATCAAACCCATCTGTCCTTTCCTCGTCCAGGGTTTCCCATAAATTGCTCCCTGATCTGTGGGAAACACTGCCCATGTGAGTCCTCCTTTGCTCTGAAGACGTGGCTTTAGGGGAAAGTCTGAAAAAGCGGTTTGTACTCATGAACTGTCAAAAGCTATGTAGCTTGCTAAAACCATTTTTGAAGGATCTCCCATACTACCTTGAACCAGTGTTGCCAACTCCTCAGTAAGAAAAGTAGCTATTGGCTGTCCTAAAAGTCACTAAATAACATCATCATTTACTTTCCATAATCAGCCTGGTTCATATTGTAAGGGACGCTGCCACGGAGAGGAATGAGAGTGATAAAAACACACTGTGGCTCAGTGGATAGAGCCGTCGCCTACTTAAACAGGAGGTCCGCGGTTTGATTCCACTCCAGTACATGTCGAAGTGTCCTTGGGCAAGACACTGAACCCTACCTTGCCTTCTGATGTGCCTATCGGGGGTATGAATGTGTGTGACTGGTTAGATAATTAGCACCAAGTATGTTTCAATATAGGTGCTGTGTGAATGGGTATGTATGGGTGAATGAGACATGTCATGTAAAAGCGCTTTGAGTGGTCATATGACTAGAAAAGCGCTCTACAAGTACAGTCCATTTACCATTTACTTTCAGACTTCTCAGATATTTAAATGGTGTCTTTGTTTGTTTCCTTTAATGTTCATAATGTCTGAATAAAATTTAAATAAACTGATGACATTTCTAAATTTTACTTTTACTTGGTATGATTTATTTCTCAGCATCTAACTAATTTATATGGACAAATATTTCATCTATCTGGTTGTAATCAGCCTGATCAGAGATCAGTAATACTTACACCATAGACAGATTTAATATGATCATGAAGTTTTGAACATCTGCAGTGCCCCCACTAGTTTGGATTAATGGTTTTCTTGTTTTAATTTGAACCTTTTTGCCGTGGAAATGCTAAATAATCCTTAACTCTATAGATTCTGACATCCCCCACTGTATTTGTGTTGTGATTACATTTAATTTAAGTCTTTTCTGTGCAAAAACTGTACCTGATCCTGAGTGCATAGCCAGATTACTTAATGTTGACCACAATTAATTAGTTTTGTGATTTTTATGTGTTGCTCCTGCAGGATCCGTCGCCACTGCAGAGGATCCAGCAGCCATTGCCACCATCCAGTCTGCTGCCACTTTCACCGACCAGCCCATCAAGTACCTGTTCAAGACGGAGGGAGCCGGAGGACAGGTAGGATGGAGCCTTAAAGCTCGGTTAAAAGCTCACAGACGACACATTAGTGAAGGCTCCACCAACGCTGCTAGGTTTAAGCCGGATGAGGATGACATCTTGCATATTTCACCAAACATCCTGAATCTCTCATAAAGATTTTCTCAGTCAAAGAAACGATCATAATGGTTGTTTTTTGATCCATTTCCATCACTAAGTGTGTAAAATCACACAAACAATCATTTTGTTTCCATCTTTTAATGCCGAAGTAACAAAATAATACAAGATTAAAGCAAAGTAAGCACAGATTCCCCCAGTGTGTGAAGAATAAATACATCCCACAGATTAAATCTGGATTTTCCCCAGAGAAAACAAAAATAAAAGGCTACAGGACCTATACCTGGACTTATCTGGAAACTACATTATAAAATGGTTTTAAAAGCAGTTTTCTGCATGAATAAAACTGGAACAGTTTGAATACAGAAAACAAAATAAATATGGTTTCTTAAACTATCCATTGCATGTAGATAACAAAAAAAGTGACAATATAAAGCCATTCTTGTTAAAGTGTCTTGAACAGAAACCAAATATTATTTGAGATATGATAATGATTAACTTGTTTTCCTTTCTTTTAAAACCATTTAAGGAAAATTGAAAAAACAATTCAGCAGCTGCCTTAATTAGTCGTGTTGAGCTAAAACAAAATAACACGCCTTAATGTCATTGTGTTATTAAGCCCAGTTTCTGTTCATTTACGTTTCTCTGCCATACAGAGCTGTTACTTATCCTGAAGCTGATAAACTTGCTGGATTTATTTCCTGTTTTTTATGACTGCTTTATGCTGAGCCGTGTGCCGCAGTGACACATAGATCCTTTGGTCACGGAGGACTCAGTCGGTTTATTGGAGGGAATACTTTCTCTCGTGTCCTCTCCCTCCTCTTTAATGCGCCTCTTCTGCAACAAAACACAACAAGTGGTCGTTGTGCAACTTTGTTCTCGCTCCATGTGTGAGTCGGTCTAATATGATGATGTCGTTCAGAGAAAATCCTGTCTTAGCTAAATTCTGCGTAGGACTGGACGATTATGGAAAAAATAATAATCACAATTAGTTTCATTGTTATTGAAATCACAATTAATGTGCACGATTATTCACCGATTTAAAATAAAAAAGTGTTTATAGAAGCACCAAAACTTAACCTCAAATCTAACTTTAAAAAAAACACCTGAAATAAATTAGAAACAAGTAAAGGAGTAAAATAATAATATATTAAAATAATAATAGCAATAAAAAATTAATACCCAGTCTATATGCATCCTGTTACATACATGTGACATTAATCATTTTCTTCGATTACAGTGTTTTTATGATTATGAGAAGGCAATATTGTAATCACAATTAAAATAACATTAATTGTCCAGCCTTAATATGAGTATAATAATGTCTTGTCAGGGTAAAGATGATGCTCTAAATCGGGGGTGTCAAACTCAGTTGAGGGGCCCTGTACGGTGCAATTTGATCTGAAGTGGGCCGGATCAGTACATTAACTAAATAATCATCTCGAAATAATGAAAACTTCACATTTTTGTTTTCACATGTTTTAGTGTAAGGAAATACAAATCGCATCATTTAAACTTTTAGAAAACACTATGAACAACCTGAATTTTCTACAAAGCTGCAATTTCCATAATATTTTGCACCACTTACACATTTACAATTTAATCAATTTAATTCATTTAAATATTTTTTTATGTATAATATATTTTCTATTGACTAATCACATTGGAATTAGTTAATTCCAGTTAATTTTTTTAATTATACAATGTACTTAAGATAAAACCTATTTTATATATATTTTGTATTAATTTTCTTTATATCTGTTTATTCGCATATTTACAATCACAGTCATTTAATTAAAGGTATCTGAAGCTATAAAAAATCCAGCATTTCACATTTTGGTTGGAGTAACTTTGACCAGATTCATCCCGCGGACCGGTTTGGGCCCCCGGCCTTATGTTTGACACCGCCGCTCTAAATCCCGCTTGTCCTGCAGGTTCCAGGTACGGGATGCCCATTGACATGTGGTCTCTGGGCTGCATCCTGGCCGAGCTGCTGACCGGCTACCCGCTGCTGCCGGGCGAGGACGAGGCCGACCAGCTGGCCTGCATCATCGAGCTTCTGGGCATGCCCAGTCAGAAGCTGCTGGACGCCTCCAAGCGGGCGAAGAACTTCGTGTCGTCCAAAGGCTACCCGCGGTACTGCACCGTCACCACTCTGCCCGACGGCTCCACGGTGCTGAACGGCGGCCGTTCGCGGCGGGGGAAGCTCCGCGGTCCCCCCGGCAGCAAAGACTGGAGCGCCGCCCTGAAGGGCTGCGACGACCCGCTCTTCCTGGACTTCCTCAAGCAGTGTTTGGAGTGGGACCCGGCGCTCAGGATGACGCCCAGCCAGGCGCTGCGCCACCCGTGGCTGCGGCGGCGGCTCCCCAAACCGCCGACAGGAACCACGGCGGCGGAAAAGACGTCTTCGTCCAAACGGGGCGCCGCCACCACCAACGCCGACATCGCCAAGCTCACCTCCACCTCCTCGTCCAGCGGCGCCGCCTCCAAAGCGAGGACTAACCTGGCGGCGATCACCGACGCCAACGGGAACATCCAGCCTCGGACGGTTCTGCCCAAACTGGTCAGCTGAGAGTGAACGCACCCCGCTCGCCCGTACGTAGCCGGCCAGACCCGAATAAAACTGGTTTGTCCAGTTTAGGAGGAATTTTCTTTTATTTTTTTTTATCTTCCAAAGCGATGCCGGGGTGCGTACAGAACAAACATGGCTCCGGAGTGTTTTTAACATGTGCAAAGAGGCCAGACTGGGATGCAAATCGAGCTGAAGGGAACTGGGTTCCCAGAAACAACAAAACTAAAAAAAAAAAAACACTAATTGTTTTACATTTTCAGCAGCGAGACGGGAAGCGAGGACTCGTTCGAAGTGAGTGCGGGGCAGCTCAGACAATCAGAAAATATCACACTACACGGCTCCAAACTCACAACTCCCACATAAAAACATGGTGCTGACGGAGGGAACAAGGCTTTTTTAAGAATATCTTTAAGCACAAATTCTTTTTAGCTGAGCTGATTGATCAATTCAACACCAAAAAAACATTTAGACTTCAGTCTTACGAGGTTATATCTGCAGGCGGCGAGATAAATCTGTGATTAGCTTACTGGTTTTGGTTTCATATTACTAAAAAAAAATAATAATATTACATCGAGTTTTAGTTTCGGGGTGTTTTTACCTACTTTATTCCCAATCGGAGATCCTACAACCCTGATATAACCATCTACCTGTTAGCTGGCTAACTCCGAGAGCTAGCTTTTGTTTCATATCGAGTAGCTAGCAGGTGTTAGCATGCTAGCATAGTGCCTGTCAGCTGGCTAACTGTTAACCAGTTAACTAATTGGTTTTTAGACAGCTATTTGTTTTGGTTTAGCTGTCTTATTGCTACATATTTACAACTTAGCTGGCTAGCAGTTAGCCTAGCAAACTTAATGGAGTCAGTTAACCGAAGCTGGCTAGCCTTAGCCGTTTTTAGCCATAGCCTATTAGCTCCACTGCCCAGCCTTATGAAAATACAGACAGGAAGAGGCAGTTTTTTTTATTTTCTGGTTTTTTGTATTTTTACGTGTTTGTTGGTTAGGAGAAATACCGGATTTTTGGGTTTTTTATGTAAAATGTCCCTTTTTGTAAACCAAATCTGTTTATGAAGGAGGAGTGGACTTGAGATGGTTTTACAGAAAAGTTAATTTTAAAAAAATCCTCAAATGGCAAAAGAAAAATAGATTTAAATGTTTGAATTAGAGAAAAGCATAATGTTTTAGGGTAATTTTAAATTATTTTTAGATGCCAAACCAACAGGAAATTCAACAGACGACTTTAGAAACCAAAATAATATCATTGATGAAATCATACATGTTTTTAGGAGGTTGTTAAATGGGACCGATCATGCTTATTCATTATTATCTGAGTCAAATGTCACTTTAAGACATAAACTCATGCGCCCCACTGCCCTGAATATTAGCTTTAAAGTTGGCTTTTATTGTTGTAACATAGAAGCAGATCTGACCAATAATGGAAAAAATATATAATTATAGAAGGACCCTCCAAGAATGATTTAGGCCCAAATGAAGTGTTTTGTTTTGCTTTTTCTTCTTAATTTAGTGGAATCCTTGTATGTAAATGTAGTTCTACAAAAAAATATTGGATACATCTTTGATTTAACAAGATATGAAGCACCGCGGGTTATCTGATGGGTCATTTCAGCTCAAAGAATTTAAATTCCTCAGAGAGCGTGTTGTAAGTGAAAATCCGAAGTTACCAGTTGTGGTTTAGGACTACAAATATGGTGTGTCGTGTACGTTTTTATCTGATTGCTGCTTAAAATGATGCACAGGGAGTCAGTGTAGCCGTGTAACGTCCAAATTTATCGGACAAACCGCTGGATGCTCCGTTCGCTCACTTTGCACCTGCCTTTGTCGCAGTTTCGTGGACACACAAGCACACATCGCTTATTTAGTGATTCCTTTAGAATACTTAGTCTCTTTGAGAAGATCGGCATATTGAATTATGTTTTACATTTTAATTAAATCCTGCTTATAGCTGCTTCTTGTTACGATGCTCCAAAGTTAAACAGAATGAAACAAGTTTCCATAAAAAGATTGTAAAAGATGTAAGAGCCAAAATAAGACTAGTTTTCTCTAGTTTGGACCATAATTACATGTAGATAAATGATTGAATGAAAGATTAGTATTAGGAGATAAAACTTAAATAATAAATGGCAAGTTTTGCAAGAAAAAAAAACATACATTACGAGATGAATAATAATCGTACATAATCGTAGTTATTATTCTAAATTAGCTCTTTAATCTGGAGGTTTTTATAGTTTCTATAAAGTAAACCTGAAGGGATAATACTGATCAATAACTCATCTATACATTAAATTTAATGATGTATTTTGGGCATATCTACTAGTTTTACTATTTAATATCGACCAAAATGGAGATCCATACCTTACTTGCCTTTTTAATATGAGATTTTTACATGTAATGCTCTCTCGTTAACATGTGAATTTGGACTGTTATTTGTTAAAAATGTAGGGAAATCTGCAGGAAAATCCTTTTAAAGAATTAAGAAACAAAAACTTTTTACTTATCTGCATTTTTTTTCCATAGATACTTGTTTTCTCTGCTCGTCAGTTTATGACATGAGACCATGAAGTCCAAACTTCCTCATAAGCTTTGTAGTTTTTTTTTTATTTTGCATGAACAGGAATCCCACCAGCACATGAAGGAAACTCTTCCCTCCCTCTCTGCAGGAGTTCATTAAGTTTTATGTGTAGTAAATGCAGGTACCGCGCCACCTTATAAGTTTAAATTCATTCGTTAGTTCCCATTATTTTCATTCAAGCAGTATTATCGAACTGGACCTGTGATGATAATCCATAATCAGTTTAGATAAATGGATCTATCGGTGTGATCGGGAAGGAAGGAGGATTAGAAGTTTTATTTATTTGCAACCTTTTAATATTTATGAATCTAATCTATGTATTTACAACGATGTGCAGTTCATACTGTATACTTGAATGTGTGTGTGTCGTATGTAGCAGTACGTGTGTGTCCGTGTGTGTGCAATATCGAAAGCCTGTTCCCTCACACAAACACATATTTATATAAGCTCGCACACGACTTTATCTGAGCGCACTCTAAAACCCAAGTCATGCGAGGAAGAGGAGGTGGAGGATGAAGAGGACGAGGATGAAGTTCCCTGATTGGCCGCGAGCAGTCGGCCTGTTGTGATGTAGCACACAGGAAGTGGACGTTGACGCGATGCACGGGAGGAACTGACTTTGTTGAACTGCTCCGCCCATCTCAGGGGAAGCTCCGCCCCCTCCGGATGGAGGAGAGGAAAGGGGGAGGGGCCCTCTGTTGTGTTTTTTTTCTAAAGATATGACTGGTTGTGTGGTTTTGTTTTAATTTTATACTTTTTTTTTTTTCTTTGTGAGACGGAGCGCTGAGAGTCCGAACTTTGTGCCTTCAGTATCTCATTGCCATGACGAGCCCCGCTAACACACACGCGCACGCATACTCCTTTTTAATTCAACAAAAACCCATCTGTCAGGAAATCATGAAGAAAGTTTTGGTGCAACACTGTTGGCCAAAAAAAAATAGGATTAGAGGCGATCGTTGCCGACCGCTCACATCCACCAGTATTGATGTTGTTCAGTTTTCTGAAACTAAACTTTTCAACTTAAAATATTTGTTCGTTCTAGTCGAGAGCCGCAACTACAAACATCCAACCGATTGTGTTTAAAAGTAAAAAAATCTTCTCGAGTAAACATGTTAGTCATCGCGCTTAAAGCCAGCAATCACAAGTTTTATTCTGCAAAATTGTTTTCTTCAGAGTAAAAAGAAAAACCTGTTTTCAGACTTTTTGTCCAAATGACCAGATGTCTTATACCGGGGGTCTGCAACCTTTACAATCCAAAGAGCCGGTTTCATCTGGTTTAAAGATGCAAATATGACCCTTTGCAAAAGACAATTTATCATTTTTGATAAATATCTACAACAGGGACATTTGAAATTTTTGAAGATCAATATTATATTTCTATTTGTAGTTATTAAGATGGAGAAAAAGAAGACTTCTCAGTATGGGATTGAGATATTTCTGATTTTAAATGACAAGAAAGGTGGATCTTAAAGAATATTACTGGTACTTTTGGTGTTATTATATAATTATTTCATGAAAAAAAACTAAAATCTACATTTGTCACAATATCTATATTTAACAACATTAGCTGGTTCTTTTTCACAATAACTGGATGTGGATAGTTGGATTGCGTTTTAGTGATTATAAATTTGTCCTAGAACAGACACAAAATTTAAGAAACTGATTATTAAACAAAAGTGGATATTTCTAAGCACCAGTTTCCACTAAGCTGAAAGCTGAAAAGTATTACATTTTATTATTTTTTTACTTTTTAACCAGGTTTAGAAACAGACAAAGTTAAGAAATTTAGTACCTAGAGCTGTTAATGTTTAACATCATCATTAAATTAAGTTTTTATGGAATTAAATTGGGAATAAATAAACTGGTTGATTGGCTGGCTGGCACTGCCTATTTAAGCTTTATTCTCTCCTTTAGTTTTTGAAATAGCATTAATATACCTTCACAAAGTATGTTATAAAGGATTTAAAGGAACAATAAATAGATATTTGTTGATTTTAGTTTCAGAAAACTAAGCAGGAGCCTTTATGGAGCATTTATGGTAATTATTATTTTCCCCATAGTGTCATAAATCAATTAAATCAGTTTTTCATGTCATTTTGGGCCATTTTTACCGTTTCTATCATGATGTAGACTGTAGGATTTCTCCGTGATGTTTACAGCGCATCGCCCACAGATTGTAGCTTTAAACTGATCCGCACTGATACAAACGTTTGTGTGTGTGTGTGTTTGTGTGTGTGTGTGTGTGTGTGTTTGATTCGGGGGGTTTATAACATGGCTGCACAATGTACAGACACATATCAGCCAACTGTCGCAACTTGTCGCCTCAGGACTGACGGGCGGCGCCTGCTCACGACAGGGCTAAGCTAACACTAGCCGTTTCACTGCTAGCATCAAGCCGCTAGCTGCTGCACTGACCGTGTTCGTTCTCTACAGTGAAGCTAACACTAGCCTACTGCTAACTGGATGCTAGTTTAGCTCTTGATGCTATCCGTTAGCATTAAAGTAGGTTGTTTTTTTTCATGTTGGTACCTCAGATTGCATAACTGTTGTCAGTGTTGTGACTAACACCCAGGGCATTTGGTTTCATTTACCAAAGTGCATTCCTTTTACTACGCTAGCTAAGTGCTAGCTGCTCAAGCAGACACAGGTAGGCAGTCAGAAAGTACGACAGAAAGCTAACTAAAAAAAAAATAGGAATTGTGGTCACACAGGAACATGAAGTCTGTTTTAACTTACCTCTTGGTAGATTTTTTTTTTTTTTTTGCTATTTTGTGAAAGTGGCGGTAGCCTGTTAGCCTACTAGCTCATTTTTTTCTTTCTGACGTCTTCGCGGCCAGAGGTTAGCGTGAGGCTGCGCTGTTTTTCTGTAATGTTTGCCAGCTGGGTTTTATTGTTTTACCTGTAAATAATGTGCAAAATGTTTGAATAATTCTGTTTTTTTGTTTGTTTCCGGGGGTGATAAAAGCGTTGCAGTGCCACAGCGCGGCCAGTTGTACAACGTACTGTATCTACTGTACAGAACACAGAAGTTGACACTTTTCTAGTGAGCCTTTGTTAAATTTAAATTTTATTGTGGTGGAAAAAAATTATTAATAAAAACAGTTTTATTGTTCATTTTTATGTATTAGAATTCGGAAATTCTAAGTTTAATTTTTCTGAAAGGGGTATTGTGTAACTTTGTAGCGCCACTACTGCAGGTCACATGACCCCATGAGAGACGGATCCGCTCCAGCAAAGTTACAATGTCTGGTTTCTGGAGAGAGCAGCCTGATCTGAGCGCCGATACCTGTCAAACACTGTTTACTGACCCCAAAATCATCCATTATTACTCACTTTAGGCTGGTATTTGGGTCAAACGTTTCACGGTATGTCCCTTTAAAATTGAAGAGGACACTGTGGACAAATATATAAAACGTCCACTCCCAAACACTCTTCTATGAAAACACAGCATATGAATTATTATTATTTTTTATTTTTATTTTTTTTTGCTTAAAACACCCAATTAATAAAGTTCAGTCCTAATTTAAAAAAAAAATAATATATATATATATATATATCATTTTTTATTTTATTTTTTTTTAATTCATATTATTTTATCCCCGATTGGTCAAATTATGTCAGTTTTTATTTTTATTCAATTTTTTTATGAATGTTTTGAAAGAAAATTAAAGAAATGAAATGAAGAATCTCTGTGAAGGAACCACATTGCATCAGTCCTGTGGTTTATACATGTCTCTAAATCTCACAGGAGAGATGACCGAACCTCAGCCAGCTCATGTTCCAACAGCCATTACTCTGAATGATGGGCTCAGTCAAGGCTTACACTGAGTGACAATTGCATTTGCAACCAATATTCATATAAAGTTTGTGTGAAGAATGTAGAAGTTTGCAGTATCTCTTCATATTGTGGCATCATTTATTTTACAGAATGTTGTATTTTTCTGATATAAAGACAAAGCAACGCAAGGCAAGTTTATTTGTATAGCACATTTTGTGTACATGACAATTCAAGGTGCTTTACATACAAGCATTGGAAACATTATAGCAGAGTGCAGAAGGCAATATAAAGAATTAAAAACACAAGTAATATCCCAAATAAAAATAAAGAAAGAAGCGAAAAAAAATCACTTGTCATAAAAGGCTGCAAATAGAAACAAGTTTCAGCAGACCTGCAAGTTTCTGGGAGTTTGTTACACATGTGAGGAGCATAAAAACTGCACGCTGCCTCTCCGTGTTTAGTTCTGACTCTGGGAACTGAAAGTAGATCTGATACTGATGACCTGAGGGATCTGGTTGGTTCATAATGAACCAGAAGCTCCTGAATAAACAGTATTTTGGTCCAAAACAATTCAGAGCTTTGTAAATTAAAAGAAGAATTTCTTAAGTCAATTCTTAATAAACAGGAAGCCAGTGCAAAGATCTGAGGACTGGTGTTAAATGATCCACTTTCCTGGTCTTAGTGAGGACTCGAGCAGCAGCATTTCGGACTAACTGCAGCTGTCTGATGGACTTTAGGGAGACCTGTAAGGACAGCATTACAGTACTCTACTAAAGATAAGTGAAGCACAAGTTTTTTTTAAATTCCGTGGAGACATCAGTGCTTTAATGCTCCTTATGTTTTTAAGTGATAATAGGCTGACTTCACAACTGTCTTAATGTGACTAAAGTTTAGGTCTGAGTCCAGGACTACACTCATGTTTCTTCGTGAGACTCACTACACATGGAGGGAAAGATATTATCCTTTTCCATGTCTGAGGGCACAAAAATAAGGACTGACTAAACATTTTGCAAACATTTATAAAAGGTGAATTTATTAATAGGAATAAAATCTGCATGATAAATGTGCTGGGAGTAAAAGTACAGTTGTTTTAAAATTCCCCTTCTTTTCCATCACTGTTTCTGTAACAACTTCCTGTTTAGGTATTGACAGCATTTGGTTATGATGAGGAAAATTTCATGGCTTGCCTTGATATAAGTCCTCCAACAAAAGTATTTTTTCAATTATATGGTTTGGTGCAGTGTAGTTCAACTTAGTAACAGCTTTTCCTGATGATGTTCTCTTCAGCCGTTGCTATGCTTTCAATTATGCCATTGAAACAGATGTGAGAACTCAAAAATGAACTCTGAACTCTGCACTGGCTTCTAGTAGATGTACTGTATAACAACCACGAAAGTAAAAAATAAACAAACATTCACATCAGGAAAAAAAAAAAAGAAGCAATAATTTAATGTGTGCACTAATGTGGACTATTGTCACACTGAATTAATCTACTAATGGAATGAGAGGAGTGCTGCACATTACTAACCAGTCAGAAGTTGAGAATTTGGGAAAAGCTGTGGTGGAGATCCACCTGCAGTTTCGATCTATGCTGCCTGTCGCTGGAAACATCGGTACCTCAGCTTTGGAGGAGTGGAGGGTAATCCTGGTTATTACCTTCAGTTTTTTCCCCGGT
>JBAJHY010000024.1:1227951-1238139 GCA_037177095.1 Craterocephalus marjoriae | reverse complement strand
TACACAATTAAGGTAGTCATAATGGGTGGGGATTCTTTTTTCTGAGGGCACCATCACATTGGAAGGTCCGCTATCTTAGAGAGTAAATAGGTATATTCCTTTAAAGAAAGGGGACAGGTGGCTCAGGTGGGCGGGCGGTTCATTCAGTGATGTGAGGGGTGGTTTGAATCCCACCGCTCCCACCTCAGTCTCCTGTCGTGTCCCTGGGCAAGACTCCTTACCCTCATTGCCTCCAGTAATGGCTCCACTGGTAAAAACTCAATTGTAAGTCGCTTTGGATGAAATGCTGGAAGTTTGGTTTGTCACATTTGTGTTTCAGTTAAACACCATACACAACTGTTTGTTCCTGGTTCATGTTATGGGGGGTATTGTATTAGCTGTGCGATCCATCCACATGCAAACTGAACCAGTGAAAATTATTTCCTTTAAAATTACTATTCTAAATGTGTACGCTCCCCCTGGGAGCAATTGGGTATTATTAATATTTTTAATTTAATGATGGATTCACATGGCACAGTCGTCTGAGGGGGAATTTCAATTCAGGAGATTTTCCATTGTCTCTAAAATAAAAGAAGACATAAAAGAATTTCTAAAAATTAATGACACAGGAGAGGTGTCTGCAATCATTCTGTGGGATACACTGAAAACAGTAATGGGAGGCAAATTTATGCTTTTAATGTTTTATGTAAAGCACTTTGAATTGTCCTGAACCTGAAAATGTGCTGTACAGATAAACCTGCCTTGCCTTACTGTGGCTCAAATCTTGCCTAATGGTTTAAAGAAACAAAACTGGAATGGTTTTTGTTCCTACTTCTAGTAATGATGTCGTATTTTTCTGTATATTCCAAATACAGATAAAATTAAAATAAATAAATCCACTACCAAGCGTCAGACGTGTGTTTTCATAGGAAACGGGTTTAATGATAGTTTCTGAGCTGAGTCACCATTGGAGCAGAAATAAAGCCGTTAGCTTAGCCGTTAGCGTCACATGACACGCTCGCCTCCTCGTCAGGAAGGAACCAAGCCGCTGGTTTAAAAAATAATTTATGGTGAGCACGGGTCGTGTAACAGGAACCATGGCAACAGAGACACAAAGTTAAAGCACAGACATGTAACGTGGCAGCCGGGGGGGCCGGGGGGCCGTGCTGGTCCCGGGGGGGGCTTCATGTGTCCACAGAGGAAAACCAGTCCTCTTCCTCCGTCTGTGCAGGACACAGCGAGTAGTGATTTCAGCAAAAGTCCGTCCTCCAGAGACGGACGGCGACAGTCTCTGTCTGCTGAGGCTTCACCGCGGCGCCGGGGGTCGTCGTCAGGCCGGGGGTCGTCGTCAGGGCAGCGGGACGCAAACTGCCTCTGCCGGCGAGGAAGAGTCGGCGTTATACCATGGTGTTGCTCTCGCCCACTTTGTCCACGTACTGAAAGACATGAGAGAGGAAGGAGCATCATCAGCATCCAGTGAGACGTGGGGGACGTCGTACAAGCGTACCAACATGCACAGCCAGAGGGGGGCGCACCGCAGCACAGCCGCACCATGGCTGCAGGCCGATCACAGAGTCAGGAACAGAAAAAGCTCTGTCACCTCTGAGTCTGAGGCTCTGAGCCATGCAGGATTTTATAGATAAAACCAGTTTCCGATCTAGTGGGAATGGACCAGTAAGCGGAGGAGGCAGCAGCATGTGACCCGTCTGGCTGCAGAGAGGACCGAGCAAGGCTGGGATGTACATCCGCATCATGCCGCCACGCGCTCTTAACGTCCGCTTGGCCTGTTGGCCGCTCGTTGGCCTGACAGCTGGAGGTACGCGCACATCGGCCACATGTACTGCATCTAACAGCAGCAAGACTTTCCCTTTAGTTTGTACAGTAGAAGTAAAGTTATCAGTCCTCCTTCCTCGTTTTCAAAGTCCATTTTCAGCACGTTGTCGGTGGAAAAAAGCCGGAAACACAACGAACTAAGGCCCAGTCTCAGTTCTCCCCTCAGCCCTTCCCTTCTGTTTTGTGCGTTCATGAGAGACGAAGGGGGAGGGCTAAAGGGAAGCTCTGCCTTCACACTCAGTTTGAGTTCGCGTGGTGCGAAGGGGGAGAACTGAGATTGGGGCTTACAGTGCTGCATACTGCCCCTAGTGGTGGCCTCCAGTATGAAGCGTTTAGTTTACAGCAGGTAAGTGCTCAGAGCAGCAGAAAAGTGGCGGGCACAGCGAGTAGATCCCAGCCCTGATACGAGCGTGAAGAGCGGCAGCAGGCGGGTGGAAACGTTTACTGCTGGAAAAAGCAGCTGTTATCAGCGACTACTGGAGGGATGAAGCCAGAGGAAGAGGCTTCAGCCCCATCTGAACTAGATTTAGCAGTACAGAAAGTAAACAATCATTCACTCAATAAATGAATAAACTAATATATGGATGAGTAGATGAAAAATGAATGAGGTGGCCGTGGTTATGGGCTGACATTCAGTGGCTTTGGTGTCAATTAGAATGAAAGTTAGCGAAGCCACATCCACCGGGCTGAGGGGAGCTAGAACAGCCGCACAGCGGGGAGATAGCCTGGTTTCTACTGAAAACAGCTGTTTAAAATGAAGCTTTTCTGTGGGAGGGGCCTCAGAGTTAGAGCCCGCTGGTACACAGATGGAGGTGGTGATGAAACAGTTTGTGTGAGAGCTTATTCTATGTGCAGCTTTAACAGCAGGATGTCACTGTTTCAGTGGGAGAAGCAGCGGTGGAGGGTGTGAGCAGCAGGGCCTGCAGCTACACGACCTGTGGGAGTTAAGTTTTTTCTTTTTGCGCCCTCAGGTCCACTTTTTTTGTTTCTTTTTGCACCCTCAGGTTAAGTTTTTTCTTTTTGCGCCCTCAGGTCCACTTTATTTTTTCTTTTTGCACCCTCAGGTTAAGTTTTTTCTTTTTGCACCCTCAGGTTAAGTTTTTTCTTTTTGCGCCCTCAGGTCAACTTTTTTTCTTCTTTTTGCAGCCTCAGGTTAACTTTTTTCTTTTTGCGCCCTCAGGTCCACCTTATTTTTTCTTTTTGCGCCCTCAGGTCAACTCTTTTTTTTCTTTTTGCGCCCTAAGGTCCACTTTTTTTTTTCTTTTTGTACCCTCAGGTCAACTTTTTCTTTTTGCGCCCTCGGCTAAGCAGAAACCGACCCGATTTACGGTGACGTGAACACGGTTCAGATGGAAACGTTCTCTTCATGGACATGAAATGAAAATCGGAGCTCTACATGATTTCTTTGTGCTGTGGCGGATTTTTCCGGCTCCGACAAAGCAGAAAACAAAGCTTCGTGTCCATGACGAGCAGCGTGAGCGGTGATGAGACAAACAGGAGGCGGCATGCGGGGAAAATCGGCAGAGACTGACCACTACTGCTGATTGTCCTCAGAGCCTTACGGAGGCTTTAATAGAAACAGACAGAGACAGAGTCAGAGCACGTCCATCAGGTGCACACCTGCAGGTGTGACGGGCGGGTCAGGAGCCATGCTGCGTGTGCAGGAGCAGAGCGGCATACTCACCGCACTGATGAAGGGCAGGTTGAGGATGGAGCCCAGGACCGGTATCCTTCTGATGAAGCCCACCACCACCGGGAAGAAGCCCCTGCATGGGAGCACAGAGAGAAACGGCTACAGCAGGTCATCCGACTCTTCATCACAACCTTCGTCACGGCTCGTACCTGAACAGGAGGAAGAAGCCATAGATCTCCAGCACCACGCCGATGATGGGCCAGCCAATCAGAACCACCAACACGCCTCCCAGGAAGAAGCTGGTGGCCTTCATCTTGTGCTTCTGGAAGAAGAAGCGGAAAGTCCTCTCCAGCCCGATGACGAAGGCGAGTCCGGCGACGAACAGGATCTACGGAGAAACCACAGATTCAGCACGAAGCTGCAGCCAGAGCCACGCACACCCTCCGCCGCTAGCATGGCGGCCGCAAACATCTGTGAGCTTCTTCACGCATGCTTATTCATGCAGCTTCTGGCTTCTACATACGATCTCATGCACTCGTTCTCCTGATGATGCCTGCACTTTGGTTTGTTGTTTCCTTTTTTCTCTCCACTCTCCTGCTCGTCATCAGCATCACCTTATTATCTAACCATGAATGAATGAAACATGAATAAAAATGCCTCGGTACTAAAAGGTCCTTCCTCCCTACAGCTCCACTCCGTCAGATAAGAGCATCATTCTGCTGTCAGACACTTTTATTCATAGAGAACTTTTCACCCAGTTTTTAACTCAAAGCTTTAACAGGAAAACATTAAAGAGCCAAAAATTCTCATTAACTAAGACTCTTGTTTATAATAAATTAGATTAAATTACCAAGGATAAAAATTAAAGAAATTACAGAAATAAAACAAAGCAGATATATTAAAAAATTAAAGCATCATGTAAAACATTTAAACTGCCTAAAACAGGATAAAAAGAATAAGATATTAAATTCTAAAAATTTTAACTAGCATATCAAAATATATACATTAAAAATTATGTTAAATGAAAACTTTAACACATTAAATTAAATTTAAAAAAAATTAAAGCAACTCTAATTGGTTTAAAAAAATCATAAAAATAAAATACAGCAGATAAATTGAATTAAAATATATATGTATATTTATATAAAATAAAAACGTCAGACGCAAATTAAGATTTAAAGAACAAGTAAAATTCAAATTAAAGAAAAACACAACTAAATTCAGATTAAAATACTACTTAAAGTATTTAAGAAGCAAAGTTGAGATGAAAATAGATATCAGCTGCGCGGCTTGGAAAGGATTTTAGACCAGAGGAGGTTTTTAGTTCCAGTTTCCTCTGGGGAATTGCTGAGACTTTAACTGGTTTCTCTCTCCACACGATCACCACCATCATCATCATCATCATCACATCTGTTTAGTCTGAGCGCGCGCAGGAGGAGAGTGACGCTCACGTTTCCAATGGCCAGCAGAGCTTTGTCAAAGAACAGGATCATCCCGAAGAAGAGGAAAAACACGCCGAAGCCCGTCAGGCCCATCCCGATCTCTGTGGACACAAACAGCGTTTAACGTGTGCACGAGACTGCATGACAGCCCGGTGCCAGGCTAACTCATGCTAACCGGTTAGCCTCCAGGATGAGCTAAATCAGAGCTCGCGCGTGGCCGGGCACGCGCTCAGAATCAGACTACTGCTTACTCTGGGAGTCCGTCAGGGAGATCATGCTGACGCTGGGAAAACGGCCGAGGATGACACAGAAACAAAGGGAAGCTTCCTTCTGGGAAAGGTTTGGATGACAGCTGCCACTGCATCAACAGCCACGTCTTCCGGAAACACACCTCCCCGCCCGGTCTACTTCCGGAACGAACCACCGGGTCGCGTTCAACGCGGTCAGCCAACATTTGTTGTCAGGAAACAGTGCGACCATGTGCAGTAAAACACACCTGTGTTGGTCTGACACTTTTTTACATTTAAAACACTCATTCATACTGAACTACCCTGATATTTTCAAGTAAAAAAACCTGAAATGTAAAGTTTCGAGCAACAGTTTTAAAGATAACTGAGGATGGTTCTTGAATGCATCACGATGAAGTAATTTTATATGTTGCCCTGCGTACAGTCTGACAGGCAGCGGTGATGTTAGTCTGTAATGTTACAATTATTTCTGTTTTCAACATAACGTTAGAAATTATCAACTATGGGTTTTTTTAGTGAGCTAGGTTTAGTTCAGCGTATAATGAGGTAAAACAAGGCAAGCTTGAGAAACTGTGCAAATCTTCCGAAAGTGGTTCGGCTTCGTAGCGAGCCTGGCAGACCAAAGTCTGGGTAAAATAAGATTTAGCGAACTCGTGGGACATTTCGCCGGCGCGAGGCGGGCTGTAGCAACGTTGATGTGGGTTCACAAACAAAAAGCAGCAGAGTACGAAGACGGTCATGTTTTTTCCGCATTTATTTACTTGTTTCTAAATACTGAGTCGGACGTTTTAACGTGGGTGGACCGCAACAGGAAGGGAAAGTTTCCCCAGCATTATCCACAGTTTTTAGCCCAGAAGATGTCAGCGAGGCTCCTGCAAACATCCTGATTTCCCCTTAACCCCTGCAGCACCCAGAGTCTGGTTAGCGGCAGGTGGGGGCCTCGCGCCGCTACAGGAGACAGGTGCGACGCTGTCCGGTCAGGTGCGTTAAACCTGGGGTGGGAGGTTTCTGCGACCTGCTGAGGACCACAGGTTACCCTGTTCTTTCTTCATATAGGAAAATAAACCAGTATCTGTTACTGGGAGAAGATCAGAAAACCATCTAGGGAAACATGGATGCAGGTGACGGGACCAGAGGTGAGTTACCAGTCTGAATGTTGCTGAGATGAACAACTCTATTTAAACTGTAAATAAAACCAGAATTAAGTCATTTATAAGTACCATCAAGTCATGTTATATTCCCAGTAGAACATAAACAGCCTAATGGTAACCAGCAGACCCAGACTCTTAGGGAGGATGACACCAGAACATCTCCTAATCTCCCAATAGAACATAAACATCATGTTTTATTCCCAGAAAAAACGTAAACATCACGTTTCCATCGATCCGTCTTAGAAATGGTCAAATGGAAATGGTGGAAATGGTTGTAATCAAACCAAAGCAAATAAACCTAAACCAGACGGCGTGTTCCCGGCTTCACATCCGGCTGCAGCTTTTGCATGTGTGTAGTTCTGCTTCAGCCTTGTCCCCTGCGCACAGAGATTCCTTCTGATGATCTACGGTGTAGATGTTGGCGCCTCCATCTTCTCGCGGTTGTGTTTGCATTTTACTCAGCCTTTCTGTGGATCATCCGCCGGGGAAGCTGCTGCAGCTCCGCGGAGTCGGCAGGTGTACGGGGCAGGAGGGGGTGGGTGGTAATCTGTGCAGGTGTGATCACTCCTCTGCTGCACAGTTAGAGCCATTAGCACCATGTTTACATCTGCTACCATGTTTCACAGCCTCCACTGGGACCAGCACCTGATTGGTTGGATGGGTCTCATCTTGTGTCTGGGTCGGAAAAAAATGGCCCCTCAGAGAGATATTTGGAGTAAACCAGCCGAGCTGCTGGATTTTATGTTCCTGAAACGTAAAAGGAACATGCATGTTTACCGTCTCGTACCCGGTGTTGTGTCTGATGGCGTTACCGTCTCGCACCCGGTGTTGTGTCTGATGGCGTTACCGTCTCATACCCGGTGTTGTGTCTGTTACCGTCCCATACCCGGTGTTGTGTCTGATGGCGTTACCGTCTCATACCCGGTGTGGTGTCTGATGGCGTTACCGTCTCATACCCGGTGTTGTGTCTGATGATGTTACCGTCTCATACCTGGTGTTGTGTCTGTTACCGTCCCATACCCGGTGTTGTGTCTGATGGTGTTACCGTCTCATACCCGGTGTTGTGTCTGATGGTGTTACCGTCTCATACCCGGTGTTGTGTCTGATGGCGTTACCGTCTCATACCCGGTGTTGTGTCTGATGGTGTTACCGTCTCATACCCAGTGTTGTGTCTGCTGGCGTTACCGTCTCGTACCCAGTGTTGTGTCTGTTACCGTCTCATACCCGGTGTTGTGTCTGCTGGTGTTACCGTCTCATACTCGGTGTTGTGTCTGATGGTGTTACCGTCTCGTACCCGGTGTTGTGTCTGATGGCGTTACCGTCTGATACCCGGTGTTGTGTCTGATGGCGTTTCCGTCTCGTACCCGGTGTTGTGTCTGTTACCGTCTCATGCCCGGTGTTGTGTGCAGATGTGCAGGTGGAGCTGGACTCGGTGGAGGCGGAGCTGGAGCTGGTGGAGCTGCAGATCGCTGAGCTGCAGCAGAAGCAGGCGGAGCTTACCTGCAGGAAGAACGCTCTGCTGCTCCAGCTGGAGGACGCCTGTGATGCAGCTCGTCCTTCATCATCCTCCTCATCCTCCACAAAGTCAGGGCCGGAGCCGGGGATGAGCAAGCAGGAGCTGCAGCGCTACGACGGCTTAGGTAGCGTCACTACGCAGTGCTTCCAGGATGTTTCCAGGATGCTTCCAGGATGCTTCCAGGATGCTTCCAGGATGCTTCCAGGCCGCTTCCAGGCTGCTTCCAGGCTGCTTCCAGGCCGCTTCCAGGCTGCTTCCAGGCTGCTTCCAGGATGTTTCCAGGATGTTTCCAGGATGCTTCCAGGATGCTTCCAGGATGCTTCCAGGCCGCTTCCAGGCTGCTTCCAGGCTGCTTCCAGGATGTTTCCAGGATGCTTCCAGGATGCTTCCAGGCCGCTTCCAGGCTGCTTCCAGGCTGCTTCCAGGATGTTTCCAGGCTGCTTCCAGGCTGCTTCCAGGCTGCTTCCAGGATGCTTCCAGGATGCTTCCAGGATGCTTCCAGGCTGCTTCCAGGATGCTTCCAGGATGCTTCCAGGATGCTTCCAGGCTGCTTCCAGGCTGCTTCCAGGATGCTTCCAGGCTGCTTCCAGGCTGCTTCCAGGATGCTTCCAGGCTGCTTCCAGGATGCTTCCAGGCTGCTTCCAGGCCTCTCTGCATGGTGTAACAGCTGCTTGTGTTGCAGACTTCCCGTGGTCCAGGGAGGTGGAGCACCACCTGAAGGAATCGTTCCGGCTCCCCGGGTTCAGAGCGCTGCAGCTGAGGACCATCAACCTGACCATGGATGGCCGAGACTTATTCCTGGTGATGCCGACGGGCGGAGGGAAGAGTCTCTGCTACCAGCTGCCTGCACTCTGCTCCACAGGTCCTACAGCTGCTCCTCAGGCACACAGACAGATCACACGTTTCCTCTGGGGCCTGTGGGGGGTGGGGTGTATGTGTTGGAGGTGCAGGGTGGTGTTGGTGTGTGGGTTTGGGATAAGTATGTGTGCATAGGTGTGTGTGTGTGTGGAGAGAGGAGTGTGTTATTTACATTATAGTTACAGGTTGAATTTTTAAGTCCAGTTTCCCCGAGACTTTAAATAAAGTTTCTGTAGTTTCTACCTGTTTATGCAGCTCACTGGGCCTTTTCAGGTAATGTTTGTGAAATTAATTTTCCTTTTTTTTTCTCTCTCTCTTTATGATTCTGTAACTTTTATGTCAGCCATGTGCCAGTGCAGCATGAATATTATGAAAGCCCAGGTTGTCCTGAAAAGAATGATGTATAATACTTGGTTGTGCATCATAAGACGATGTTTTATCAGCAATAATATACCAGGCGAGAAAAAACCCAAAAATGTCCCCTGGACTCCGAAGTGTCAGCAACCGTCCACCGGACTAACACGTCTTCAGTTTGGCAGTGTTATGCGGTGAGAAATCTGTATCGGCAGGTCAGATTTTGTAAAGATTGTTGATCGGTGATCGTCCAGCAAACTGCAGTCGGTGCACTCTGGCATGATGCCCGTCAGAAGCTCCAGATTCATGATCGCACCAGTTGGGAGAGTCCAGAAAAACTTCTGGAAGTTTCAGAATTGTTATTAACTGCTTCCATTGGTTTAATCCCGTTTGGTTTTGGTCTGGTTTGACCCGGTTTGGTCCGGTTTCAGGTTTCACCCTGGTCATCACGCCCCTGGTCTCCCTGATGGAGGACCAGATCATGTTCCTGAAGGCGCTGGACGTGCCGGCGGTCATGCTGAACGCCTCCAGCAGCAAGGTACGCCTCACACTTCCTGTTAGCCCGTCAGCCAATCACAGGGCAGCACGTCGTCATGTGACATGGTGAGTGGCGTTATCAGGTGTGTGTGTGTGTGTGCTGTAGGAGCACGGCAAGGCGGTGATGGCGGGCATGACGGAGGCGGCGGCTCCGTTCCGGCTGCTGTACGTGACTCCAGAGAAGGTGGCAAAGAGCAAGCTGCTGATGTCGCGGCTGCAGAAAGCTCACAGCGCCGGGCTGCTGGCCCGCATCGCCGTGGACGAGGTGCACTGCTGCAGCCAATGGGGACACGACTTTAGACCAGGTGGGGGCGGAGTCACAGACCAACCAGGACCATGTGGTTTTCCCTGTGTACAGGTCCAGGTTTCACTGATAGAGAACCAGATCCTGGTTCTTTAATGATTCCTCTGCAGCATCCGTCCCTGTCCTCTCTGCAGATTATATCCTGTCCTCTCTGCAGATTATAATCTGTCCTCTCTGCAGATTATAATCTGTCCTCTCTGCAGATTATATCCTGTCCTCTCTGCAGATTATAATCTGTCCTCTCTGCAGATTATATCCTGTCCTCTCTGCAGATTATATCCTGTCCTCTCTGCAGATTATAATCTGTCCTCTCTGCAGATTATAATCTGTCCT
>JBAJHY010000024.1:347896-359351 GCA_037177095.1 Craterocephalus marjoriae | reverse complement strand
TGTAACTAATAACAGTCTAATGAAGCTGATATAATTATTATAAAATTGAAACCAAATGATTTAATGATCAGCTGTTTTCCTGGTGATGAGGACGACATGTGACCATCCTGCTCTCTGATTGGCTGATGTGCATCACTTCTGCAGGTCATCCTGTCCAACCACTTCAGTGACGGTGGAGCCGCTCAGCTTCAGTTCGACATGAGCAGAAACCTCTTTCCTCTGTTCGGCCACTACTGCAAGAGACCTGAGAACTTCTTCAAGCAGTGAGTCCGGGAATTCTGGGAACTGATCTAGTTCCTGTTTCTGAAGTTTGGATGTTTCCCCATACCAGACTAGTTTACAGAACATTGTTGTGATTAGGGTTATTATAATCGCTGTGTAAGGTTTCATTAGACTGTTATTAGTTACACGTCACTTCTGATAATAAGAGATTAACTTATGAACAAAACAGGCCGTCCACCCCACATGCCCTGCATGGGGGCAGCATGGGGGGCTGTGTGTGTGTGTGTGTGTGTGTGTGGGTCAAGTCATCAGCCAATCAAACGTGCGTTTGAGGGACAAAAAATGTATCGGTACATTCAGCAAAAGAAAAGGGGTAAGAAAAAGAAGAAGTCTGAACATAATGAAAATGATTCACTTAATAATGGACGGGTCGATTCTATCCTTACAACATATGGGAAGACATCTAAATGACCAAATAAGGCTGCTTAAAAGTTGGTGGGGACACTTTGAGCCTCCTGAAAAGGTGGTACAGTAGTGTTGTGTCCCTACCGTCCCTTTGCAAACCTACGCCCTTGCTTCGGTTAGAAGTGATCGTCTGCCAGAAAGGGAACAAGCGGCCGCGGGTCGCTCAGTTTCTCTCGGTGCTCCCTTCACAGCCAGCATCTGAGAATCTGTTATCCATAAGTACCTGCAGGGTTGGACCTGGGACTCAGATGTGAAGCCGGAATCAGGATGAACTTCATGACGTATCTTTTACTGGATTTTTCCTGAAATGATTGAAACATCCTGGAGCATCCCAGTGTTTTCTGAGACGTGTCCCTGTCTCCACAGTGTGAAGGAGGCCTGCATCGTCCTCTGTCTGGCCGTGGGTTCAGCTGTTCTGCTCAAGTCGGTCCTCAAAGAGTCGGAGCTGGACAGCAGAGACCGGGAGGGCCGAGGGAACCCTTCACCGGAGTCGGTCCTCAATGAGATGGGGGTTTACTGCTTAGCACCGTGTGATGTGTTGATCCTCCTCAACCTCAGAGCCTCCTGGCCTGGACAGTAACCCCCCCCACTCAGAAATGACTGACCCACATGACTGACCCACAAATTGATGAGCAAAAACGGATCTGTTCTGTATAAATAATAAACAAGTCACATCACACAAATGTATTTCTTTCATTGTTTATTTTCTTTTTGTCTATCTTTTTTTATTTCTCGTTTTTATCATTATTCATTTTATAGAGGGAAAGTGCTTTTATAAATGAGAAACAAATAAACAAGAAAAACCTATAAATATATAGTTATATAAGAGTGTCAGTTTATTATAGTAATATATCAATATATATTATATATATTGATACATTTATATATAATATACATTAATACCATTAATAGTATATTGTATCATATAACAGAACTATTAAATTGTTTAATATAATTATGGAAAAAAAAAAAAAACCTAGTTTTCCCCTGAGCAAGGCTGTTCATGGACAAACTGCTTCCTGCGTGCCCAAACATGGCTCTCTGTAAGATTTGGTTTGATTTCACAACCGGAATAATAAAGCTCATCAGTGTAATAAAAACACGCTTCAGTGAATGCATGTATAATTTCTGCAACATTGGATTAGAAAAAAAATACACATTAAAAGGGGCATTAAAATTAATCTTTTGTATTACATTTTTGTTACAAATAATATTGCAAGTTTATATTTATTATTACTTTTTTCAGTCTCCATTTATTTGAATTACTGTTGAGAATTTTGTCATTTTTTAATGTAAGGAATTAATTTGTTTACCACTAATATGGTCTGTGGGTGAAAAGCTGTTTCACTCCACAGCCGCAGGGGGCGGTACTGCTCCTTCTGCTTGGGAATCAACCGCCATTTAACCGGAAGAAGAAGAAGAATCCGCTCCAACAGTAATTTTCTCCAAGATGGCGTCTGCGCAGCTAACAGACGAGGAGCTATTTTCCCAGTTAAAATGCTTTGGCGTCACTCCGGGCCCGGTTACCGAGAACACGCGCCCGGTATATCTGAAGAAATTGAAGAAGCTTCGAGAGGAGCAGCAACAGCGAGGACCCAAACCCAGTAAGACCCGTGGCAGCGGAGCCATCGCCAGCACAGCCGGTGGGAAGCGCACGGCGGCCCCGAGGCCAGTTAGCCGTGACGTCACGCACCCGAGCCCGGGCAGGACACCGGGCCGGAAGTCCTCCGTCCTCGGCTTCAGCTCCGACGAGTCTGACGCTGAAACTCCGCTGAAGAGAAAGGGCCCGGATCCCGGCGCGAGGCCGAACCGGGGCTCCGGCTGTCCGCAGCCGCCGAAGACCAAAGCGGGGCCGCCGCTGGCCGAGAGCCGGAGGCAGCACGGCGCCGGGAAGCCGCCGGACAGCAGCGCGTCCCCGGGCTCAGACGGGCAGAGGAGCGCGTCCCTGGGCTGGGGGCTCGCGGGGAGGGCCAGGCACTGCGATGAGTCCGGCGGCGAGGAGGAGGAGGAGGGGGAGGGGGGGGAGGTGAGGAGCTCGCGCTCAGTGAACGGGCGCGGCGCGGCGCGGCTGAACAGCAGCAAAGCGGCCGGAGAGTACTCAGACTCTGACGAGGAGGAAGCGGGGGGCCCCGGGGCCCGAGACCCGGAGCCGAGCAGGCTGGGAGCCCGGCAGACCCGCAAGCTCGGAGACGAGCCGGGCTTTCATCCCGGGGAGGAAAACAGCGCGGGTCCCCCGCCCGGGACGCGGAAAATGGTGGGAAGCCGGGAGAAGGAAGGCAAGCTGGACTACGGCCACAGGTTTCCCAGGAAGTCCTTCCACGTGTCCCTCGTGGAAAGCCAAGCAGGACAACTCGGTAAAAACCACCACATCGACAGCGAAGACGGAGCCCTGCGGAGTGCCACCGCCAGCGCGTGGAGCGGCGGCGTGAGAGCGCGCTTCTCCGGCTACAGCAGCCCGGCCTCGCTGCACCGGGACAGCCACTCCAACCACACCCCCGCGCCCACCCACCCCTACGGCCAGCTGGCCAGGAAGAAGCTCTCCGTGCCGGAGGACGAGCTGCTGCTGCAGTTCAAAAGGGAAGAGGCGGCCTCCTCCGGCGGCCTCAGCGCCCACTACCTGTCCATGTCCCTGCTCACGGCGGCCTGCCTCTTCTTCCTGCTGCTCGGCCTCGTCTACCTGCGGATGCGGGGCTCCGGCGCTGCGGAGGCGGGCGGTGTCGGTAAGTGTCCTGGAGGAAGTAGTGGATACCTTCGGCTCCGTGCCGGAGCTACGGCTCCCCTGCATTTCCTTCTATCGTTCACCCAGGGGGGCTTTATCGTGTCTTTTTGAGGCAGTTCTCCAGCATTTAAAGCTGTTATTTAGCCACAGTCTGTTTGAGTTTTAGTCACCTTAAGTGTCCCAGCCAGTGAAACTAATCTGAATGATCACCGCAGACCGATGTGAGCCCACACAGCCAGCATGAGCTTCTCCTGTTCGTGGGATTTCTGGCTGGTTCGACATCTCGGTTGTTTTGGTTTGTGTAACCTGTTACAGTGGCTGCAGGTCAGACCCCAGCTGTGGTTAAACTGGAAGATAAACTGCTAGTTAGTGAGTAGGATCTGACACACATCCGTTTAATCCCGGTCAGCATGGCAGCCTCAGGTGTCAGATTATGAGGCTAAGATAAAATGAATGTATCAGTAGATATAACGGCACAAAGGCCGATCAGAAGAAGAAAACATGGCAGGACTTTCCTCATCCCAGCATCAGTCCAACAAAGTAAAGAGGCTGCTATGCCCCTCTATCCTCACTGGACCAGCTGCAGCTCAGCTTCTGGGCTGCATGTGGCTGGATCGTAAACCTGGACGGGATAGAAATGTCTGGAAAACTGTGGGTCACCTACCGGGTAATCCGTCCATCACAGAGATGGACGCTATCGCTCCTGGTAAAGATGGTAGAGACGCCTCGGGGAGATCTGCTGGAGTTTTAATGGTTCAGTTTGTTTCTAAAGTTTCTTGGGGTAAAATGAAGACGTGGTCCAACGTGTAGATCTGGACCAGTGAGTAGATGCTGTACTGGAGCTGTGTTCATGCCGTTCACGCCTGACTTTGGTTCCTGAACATAAATGACCCAATCAGACGTGTTTTACTGAGCGTGCTCTGTCTCCCCCCCCGCAGTGAAGAGCCACCCGTTTGGCAGTGACTTCGACATTTCATACGTAAGTAGAAACACCATGAAGAGTTAACGATGCTCTGACTGCTCTGACAGAAAGTTAATTTCTGAGAAAATGTCTAAATCCTTTCAGGTTATTTGTTTATTGTTTTTACTCCTGTGTTTGCAGAATAATCAGGAGAAGGAGGTGATCCTGAAGCTGCTGCTCAGTCTTCATGACCACTTGGCCATCGTTGCAGGTAGCCTCCTGTCACTCCTGGACATGTTCATATAAACACCAGCACACTGTTTGTTGTTTGTTTGTTTGTTTGTTTATCCGCAGTGAAATTAGTTTCACGCTTCGTCACCTTTTTAGACTCTGTAACGTTCATTCAAATAGTTTAGATTTCGATCAAAGAGAGAAAGTCCAGGCAGATGTGAGTATTGGATTAGATGAGACCAGGGAGGGTCACATCCTGCCACGGTCCTGCAGATCCACGGTCTGGACATTTAACCTGAGCGTTGGAGGAGGAGACGTCTGAAATCTGCAGGGCGGGGGCCCCTGAAGACCATTCCTGGGATAGATGATTGGAGCATTTATTATTAGTATTGTCTTTGGTTTTATTGCTGTTTGCAGTGAATAATTGGTGTGGTAGAAAAAACATCTGGTGCGGACCCAGTATTGGTAAACAGAGTGTTTGATGGTTTCAGGCCAGCATGACTGTGGAGACCAGCAGCAGCATCCCAACAGGAGTCTGTCCATAGAGGAGGCCTCGTCCTTTTTACAGGTACGGCCTCACATTAGCACCGGTTTAGGACCGGATTCTTTCTGTCTGTCTGCTTTCTTTCTGGGAGTGAAGAAGTTTTTTCTTGACGTCTGTTTCAGGACCAGAATCAGGACTTCGGGGATTTCCTTCACACTTCTCTGGAGTGGATCATCCGGACGGAGCAGGATGTTGGTATAAGGTAACGTGACGGCGTGCAGTCAGGTCAGCCTGACACACAGTTTTTACTGATTGAACGTCAGGGAGCTGGTTGAGTTTGGTTGCAGCGTTGACCGGAGCTCAGATCCAGTAGCTCTGGCCTGGGTCCCGGCTGATACCTGGATGGAAGAGTCCCACTGAGGCGGGAGGAGTTGAGACCGCGCTCCTGCTGGTCGCAGGTCCAGCTGGGGTCCTGCTGGAAGTCCACCCCCTTGTCCTCTGTTCTCAGGCTGATCGGCCAGGTCCCCGATGATCCGGTGGCCGACGTGTCTGACGTTTCTCGGCTGGAGTCCACTCACCCCAGGATGGCCTTCACGTGCCGCTTCAGACGAGCCTTCCTCACCGTCATCAGCAAAGTCGTCCTGGTTGCAGGCGGTGAGTAGCACACAGGAAACAATCTCTTACCTCGCCGAGACCCCTGAACTAAGGCCCCACACGTCCGCTCTGCTTCCTGAGCTGATGATGAGCTTAAATCCGAGCTAGATGGGTTTTCTGTAAGGGATGGAAACAGTTTGTCGCTGTCACCCTGTTCACGTCTGACTTAGCAGGTTGATGAAGCACAGATCTGTAGATATATAGACATGAGGAATCTCGGCTCATTCCTGTCATCACCAAACACAGTGAGACAACAAAACACGGAAAAAGCAGGTAAAACTATTATCCACAGGAAAACTGGGCAGGGACCATATGCTTCCCTCCTGATTTAAATTGCGATTTATTTTTTCCTCATATGGCTGATAACCAAATATTTTTACATCTATGCTCGGGTGAAAAATTACAAAATTGTAATTAAAAACAAGAAAAATTTTTAAAATGATTTCCTTTTATCATTTTTGGGGGGGGAGATTTCCTTTTTTTACAAATAATTGATAAATTGTGAAACCAAAACACAGAAGTCAGACGTTATTCTGCCTGCAATAATAGCCGACAAGACAAGTAAAATGTTGTGATATTTATGTGTATAGATTATTTTTCTCCCAGCCCTAGACGTAACTATGGCAACATCAATGTATTTCTACTAGGGATGCAAACAATTAAGCGATTATCAATTAATCATTGATAAGAAATCAAGAATCAAGAAATCACTCTATTAAAATAAATAATTCACAATGAATCATTCTCAGTCCGTAATTCTTTGCCAGCTCACATGAGGACACATCAGGAACACGAGACGCTGTCCTCTGACCATAGTAATCTGTTATTACATTAAATTTATAATATTAATATTAATAATATCTTTGTTTGCATTGCTCCATTTGTGAATGTGTTGTTTACTGCTGTTAAGAATAAATCTTTTATTAAGGAATATGATTTGCATTTTCTCTTAATATAGCATTTTCATAGCAAGGAAGCTGATGATTCAGAGGGAAACTCAGCAGAAAAATTGTTGCTGATGAAACAACTATCGACTAATGAGTTCCTTGATAATTTGCATCCCTAATTTCTACAGGATAGCGGTTAAATTGAGGATAAGTCATGTAAATGAGCTGATTGGGGCTGAAGTTAGGACGAGGTTTACCCTCTGATGAGATCTCGGCGGTGTCTGCTTCATCTTCGTGCCGCGAGCGTTGGCAGGGAAACGATCCCTGGTTGTTGGGTCATTGTGGAGCAGAAACCCAGTGAAGAGCCTTGGAGGTGAACTGGTCTGATTGTGGTTGCAGTGGTGGGCTTGGTGTGGAGCGCGGTCTGCTACGTGAAGTATCGGTGGAGGAGGGAGGAGGAGGAGACCAGGCAGATGTACGACATGGTGGAGAGGATCATCGGTGAGGAACCCCACACAAGCACGTTTCCTTCCCAGTACCAGTGAGTGTGAGAAAGCAGTAAAAGCATGCTGTCATGTTCAGATGTGCTGCGGACCCACGGCGAGGCTTGCCAGGAGAACCAGGACCTGCAGCCCTACCTGCCCATCCCGCATGTCCGAGACTCCCTGGTGCAGCCGCAGGACCGGTGAGTGTAGCGTGGCCTGCAGGCGGGGAGCTGGCTTTGTCCAGCCGTCTGTCCCTCAGGGTTAGCTCTGCTGGCTCTCGTGTGTTTTCAGATGACATCTATTATCTGCATTTCTAAAGCCATGCAGACCCAGCGGCCCTGCAGCTGAAAGCCTGACCCTAGAACTTTTTACATCCGCCTGCTGAGTTCGGCTTCCTGCATGTGTTACACGCTAGCAAGCCAATGCGCACACACGCCGGGCGTTTTGATGGCAGGTCTGCAGATTCAGCAAAGATACGTTAGGAGACTTTATCAGAGGAAACTAAGGAGAGCCGAAGAAGAGCAAGAGATAAGACAAGAGTGGGAGAAAAGACAGATCTCACCGTGGAGACAGGCTGGCGGTGCAGGTAGGAGGCAAGATGCCGAGTTAGCCGTCATCTGAGAAAATAGCGCGTCTTTAAATTGCCCGTCACTAAAAACAACCTGTCATATCAAGTGAATTCCCTTGTTCTCTGTCTAGTGGAGAAGTCTCCGTTACTCAGTCCTGGTTGGTCTGGGCTGTAAGGAGAGCCCCGGGGTCTCACATCAGATTAATGCGAATCATGTGACTCACACTGGACACAGGCGGAGCTGCGCTGATCATGTGACCTGAAGGCAACCACGAGCCTCCTGGTAGATGTGGGGAATAGCTCCATGCGCCGTTTTTCCTTCCACCTCACTACGTTGGTCCTCTGTGGGTTCATCACATAAACGTCCCAAAGCAACTCAAACCGAGGCAGGACCGAGAGAAAAGCTTCGCCCGGATGTGTCATGTTGCTTTCTAACACACACAGTGTCTCTGAAAATATTCATCCGACCCACTTCCTGTACGGCCGAAACAGAGATGGACCAATCAGCTGGGCCTTGGCCCGTGTTGGTCCGGTCCAGGATGTGTCTGTCCGTCATCCTGTGGGTTTGGCTGTTTTTCAGGAGGAAGATGAAGAAGGTTTGGGATCGCGCGGTCAGCTTCCTGTCGGCCAACGAGTCCAGGATCCGCACAGAGACTCAGCGGATTGGTGGAGCAGACTTCCTGGTTTGGAGGTGGATCCAGCCGTCTCTCAGCAGTGATAAAATCGGCCCGATGCCCTCCAAGGTCTGGCAGGGAAAAGGTGGGCCGCTCCACAATCACATGACTCTGCTCCCGGTTTCCAGCTTTTACGTTGTTACCCGTCTGAACCCGTCTGACACGCATCCTCCGGGACGTTTACACGAGCACATAAAACCCGGTCATCTGCTGATTTCTGATTCCGTTTGTTCAGTCAGAAGCCATTTTACCTCCAGCAGTCAGTGGAGGTTATGTAGGCAGATGTGCATTAAGGTTTCAGGAAACTCTGGAATGGTATCAGGAACACTGGTTAGGAGGGCAATGTGGAAGACAGTCTGGATCCAGGAATTGTTTTAACACTGGAACACCCGGCCGGCGTTCCAGGTCCTCCTAGAAGCACCGGAGGTTTCCTTCTGGCCTCGGCCTCGGGGAGAGGAGCTTTCAGTGCAGCTTCCTGCTGGCCCTGCCTGGAAACTGGTCTGCGTGTTGGTTTGCTGGCCCGTCTCCAACAACAGAGAATATTATTTAACACTGATTTAGAGGATTACCAGTCTCAGTGCTGCGTCCCAGTTTCTTATTCTGGTCCCGTAAATCTTCCTTAAACGGACAGCTGGCCGATGCTGCGTCCGTAGCGGCTGCAGCGTCTTCCCCTGTAGCAGCTCAGAGACCAGCTTTGTCAGGGGGGTCGTGAACAATGAGCGTTTATGCACCTAAAGCAGCTGCTTTGTGTCCTGCCTTTCATTGCCGAACGGACTGATTAGTCCAGGTGTGTCTGACCTCAGTAAACGGTCAGACACACCTGGACTAATCAGGGCCTGACGTAGAGGCTGCTGGGTGGCGAGTCACCCCATGGCCGGGCGGAGGTCTGCTCTCTGAGTGCGTCTAATTATTTTGTTCTTTCTTTCTTTCTGAAAAACAAAATGAAAAGATGAAAGCCCAGCAGCAGCAGCATGTTTTCAGACCCGTCTGCTCACCATCAAAACAAACATCATCACACATGTTCTCTGATACGAGGCTTAAATCCCAGTTTATCCAGTCTGACATGACGCTGTGTGCATCCCGTGCAGCCGAGGGACACGCCTGTAAGGCGGGGGGGATCAGTGGGTGAGGACACGTCCACACTGACTCGGTGATTCTTTCCCCTCCAGCTTTCCCACTGGATCGGAGGAATTCTCCTCCCAACAGCCTCACTCCATGTCTGAAGATCAGAAACATGTTCGACCCGGTCATGTGAGTCCTCCTTCTGCACGTCTGAGCCGCCAGGAAGCCCCGCCCCCCCACATTGTGACATTTCTGCTCTGACCCGTGTGTGTGCAGGGAGGTGGGGGAGAACTGGGACTTAGCCATCCAAGAAGCCATCCTGGAGAAGTGCAGCGACAACGACGGCATCGTCCACATCGCTGTTGACAAGAACTCTCGGGAGGTAGGCGCTGGAAATCACTGCTTTATCACGATATGATATGTCGATACAGATACCATTCGATGTTTGCCAGTATCTCAGATTCAGTCACGACATGAGTTTGATTCGATCTAGGATCCACCGATAAGTACGAAACGATAAGAAGCTATTTCATGAGTGAGTGATCAGTTATTTCCATTCAAATCAAAATCACAAAAAGCACTAGATCGTCATTTACCTTTCTTCATTCCTGAGCTCTGGCACTAACATCCAGTTTAAAATTTCTTCAAAATAAAAGTGTGTTTGACGACTGGTTCCTTGTTAGGATTTTGGATGGGTGCCGTTGACTCATTGACCATAAGACTGATGCATGGATGCAGATCCTTGTGTTGTTCCACCCCTACTGACCGGTCTCTGCTCCTCCGCAGGGTTGTGTTTACGTCAAGTGTCTCTCGGCAGAACACTCAGGGAAAGCCTTCAAAGCTCTGCATGGCTCCTGGTTTGATGGTAAATACAAACTTTACACACATGTTCAGGTTGGGATGTGTTTGGTCTTTATGATTCACTTCATCTCTAATTGTTTAGCACCACTTCACGAACGCGGCGCCTCACAGGCGAGCAGTTTGAGCCAGTCTGTAGTCGTCAGTCTCCATACAAGGCAGCTCATAACCCGTAGCCTCGCTGAGGAAACCCCCACCCCAGACAGGAAAACCTCTAGCAGAACCAGAACCGGCTCAGGCAGGGCTTCTGCCTGGACTGGTTGGGGTGGAGGGGACGGTAGGATCAGACAGGGTTCAGAGCCGACTGGACTAAAACGCAGCCAGATCCAGAAAACCCCCAGCCGACCTTCTGCCTTGTTGTGACGGAGCTCACTCCGTCCACCGATGATGTTGTTGTTTTTACAGACATATAGGCCCTGATTTATCAAAGATTTGCACCTTTTAATACACACCTTTTAATAACTTGATAACCGGCACAAAAACATGCTGCAGCTGATTTATTAACCTGGTGCAAAGAGGAATGTGACTGTAAAACCGGTAAAACAGACCACGACGCATTTTGGCCTTTTGCCGTGAATGACTGCAATCTGGGCGTTTTGGATGAAAAAATACTGGGAGGACTGGATGTAAATAAATCCATTTTGGAGCGCAACATGATTTACTAAACATGGATCTGAGGCGCTGGCTGCTTTTTCACCTGAATAGACCCTTTTCACAGTGACACCAGACAACTCCCGCTTTGCTGTGGAGCGGGGTATCCGGACTTCCGCTATCCTAGTAAGTGTGGTGTTTTACCAATAGATTTCACACTTTCTCTTATGATCAGATTAAAAAGCCCATTTAATAAGAAGATGTGTTAAGAAATGAGACACGAAAACCTGCTTTGTTAGTCTTGTTAAAATACTGTGACAGTGGGAAGCTGCGGTGAACTCCTTTCACCTTAGTATTTATTCCAGTCTTTAGCCAGTTGCAGGTCTTCACCGCAGCCTGAATAAAGCTGTGTATTCCTCCTCAAACTCTCTCAGACTGGAAAATAACTGTCTGAATATTGTGGACCTGGTTACGAATCTTTTTTTGTTAAGACAAACCTCAACTAAATCCGGTCAGAGCGGGAATTACAGGCACTCATTGAACCAGACGTTTCTGGTTTCCCTCTAATTTTACAACAATGGCCACGTTTACATGGGACTTTTAATTCCTCTTTAAAGCGGAATTAACGTTAATTCCGCTTTAAACAGACCATGT
>JBAJHY010000023.1:20048382-20059038 GCA_037177095.1 Craterocephalus marjoriae | reverse complement strand
TTCCTTAAAAGGGGTCCCCCCCCCCGACCCTAACCCTCTTTCGGAAAACCTCACTCTGGGGGAAGGTGGGTTTTGTTTTTCTGCAACCTTTTTTTTTCCCCCCCCCCCCCCCCCCCCCCCTCACTGATTCCTGTCCTCCTGCAGACGACGAGCCGGGCTCCCAGCGCCAGCGGTCCCGATCCGTGCAGTACTCCCCGCGCCCGCACCGCGCCGACACGCTGGACCTCCCCTACAGCAACGACCGCCGAGCGTCCGCCAACGACCGGCTCGCCGACAGCAGGTATGCAGACACCAGTCGCCATGGTTACATCCACTTCCTCTCATCATGGGTCTCACAGAGTCCTGCTGCGCCCCTTAATAGTTACAAGTTCTTTTAAAAGGCGGCTTGTTTTAGTCCAGCAAGTGTCCTTCTGCAACACAAAGTGTCCCTGCAGCAACACAAAGTGTCCCTGCAGCAACACAAAGTGTCCCTGCAGCAACACAAAGTGTCCTGCAGCAACACAAAGTGTCCCTGCAGCAACACAAAGTGTCCTGCTGCAACACAAAGTGTCCCTGCAGCAACACAAAGTGTCCTGCAGCAACACAAAGTGTCCCTGCTGCAACACAAAGTGTCCTGCTGCAACACAAAGTGTCCTGCAGCAACACAAAGTGTCCCTGCAGCAACACAAAGTGTACTGCAGCAACACAAAGTGTCCTGCTGCAACACAAAGTGGACTGAGGACTACTCATTGTTCCTGCCGACCTTTCAGAATAAAAGCCAGCGTGTCTCCATGAGTCAGGTGTGTAATCCAGCAGAAGAACCATGGCTGCCGTCCCGCAGACCAAACTTCATGTTTAGAAGCAAAGGCAGCAGATCAGGCTCACAGCGAGTGCAGACCTGCCGAGTAGATCCAGAGCCACATTCCTGCCTCTCCAGCAATCTCCTCCTTATCAGCACAGCTGCACGCACTTTAAAAACAGTCTGAACCCGGCGTGCCGCTGCCTGCAGGAAGCACTCGCACGGAAACAAGCATCACTGCCCGCTGTCACAGCAGCCAATCAGGTGGAGGGAAGGCTGCAGCCAATCAGGTGGAGGGAAGGCTGCAGCCAATCAGGTGGAGGGAATCATCACTTCACCTCCAGTTTTCCAGCAGTTTTCTGAGAAATCTTCTTCTCTGTGTTCCAGATTAAACTACGTCCAGGAGTCGCTCCACTACGGTCACAGCGATGCCTTATCCAGCTGCAGCAGCTCCTTAAAACCGGCTTCCAGACAGCCGCGCGACGCTCGCAGCATGCCCCCCACCCCCCTGCTCACCCGCAACGCTTACAGCAGCACCCAGCTCAGGTACAGGCTCAGAGACCCCCAGGCTCTAAGCTCCCCCCACACTCTCTCTGCTCTCACATCGTGGTGACGGATTTTTAGGTTCGATTAATGTCAATGAAGTCATCATGATTGTACCACGAATTTTCCATTATTTTTACGATTTTTTACGATTATCAAAATTTTAAGATTATTTTCACGATTTTCTATGATTTTCACGATTTTATGATTATTTTCATTTTATTTTCATGATTTGACCATTATTTTCATAATTTTTTCTTGATTTTACGATTATTTTCACGATTTTACAATTATTTTAAAAATTAAAATTTTCACGATTTTTTGCAATTTTCTTCATTTTATAATTATTTTTACGATTATCACGATTTAACAATTATTTGCACGATTTCTTGATTTCACGATTATGTTATGATTATTTTCACAATTTTACAATTATTTTCAAGATTCTACGAATATTTTCACAATTTTACGATTTTCTTGGTTTTACGGTAATTTTTACGATTATCACAATTTTACTTTTATTTTTTAACAATTTTTTAATTATTTTCAGGATTTATGATTATTTTCAGTATTTTACGATAATTTTCACATTTACAATTATTTCCAGATTATACGATTGTTTTATTATTTTTATGATTAATATGCATCAGTAACTAATGTGTTAAATCATAAAAATATATATTTGAGTTTAAATTGGGGCTTTAATTAAAAAGCTTCATTGTAAAATAAGAAGATAAAATATTAATCCTGAAGGAAATGTTTCATACCAGCTGCTCATGAGGTATTTTCTCTCACATTAAAGGAAAAGCAACATTTTTCTCACACTAAAAGTATATTTTCTAATTTCTCTGTGAATGACGACATTGAGGAATGTTTACGATTAATTAATAATTAATAATGACGTCCTTACTCCTGTGTTTCACACGCGTTCTGATTGGTCCACAGGTCGGAGGAAGCTCCGCATCATTTCCGCCAGCGCAGCGGCAGCCTGGAGTCGCAGTCCCGCTTCCTGATGGAGGCCCGCCCCCCCCTCCCCGCCGTCACCGCGCCCCCCGCCAGGCGCAGCAACAGCACCGAGGTGCTGGACGACGGCTCGTCTTACACCAGCCAGTCCAGCGCGGAGCACGGCGTCCCCGGGAACCCCGCGCACCGCCGCCGGGCGCGCGGCCGCCACAGGAGGGACATGTACGCCAACACCGGCAGCATGCCCAACCTGGCGCAGGCGGACGGCCGCGGCTACGCCCCCCCGCCCCGCCCGCGGCCCCCCCCCTCCACCGCCTACTACGTCACCGGCTTCCCCGCCGAGCCGCGGCCCAACGGCGCCTTCCTGTACGAGAGCGAGACGGAGGGACACTACAACGTCACCGCGCCCTACGCACACGCCGCGTACCACGACGTGCACGCTCACTACGACGTGCACGCCCCCTACGACGTGCACGGCCACTACGACATGCACACCTACTACGACGTGCACGGCCAGTACAACACGCACACTCACTACGACGTGCACGGCCACTACGGCTCGGACCAGACGGACAGCTTCTCCCAGAACCCGTACGCCACGCTGCGGCCCCCCCGCGGCCGCGCCCCCCCCGCGGAGCCGGTGAGCCGCAGCGTGCAGCGGGCGCTGGTGGCCGAGCAGCTGAAGGGCTGGTACCAGCGAAGCTCCGCCCACAAGCCGCCGCCGCACGACTACGGGCCGCAGCGGAGCTACAGCAGCGCGCCGTACGGCGGCAGGACTGTCTGCTACTCGTCAGGTTAGACACACCACACACACTCACACACACACACATATACGCACACACACACACACACACACACCACACACACATATACGCACACACACACAAACACACACACCACACACACAAACACACATACGCACACACACACACACACACAGACACACACACACACACTCATATACGCACACACTCACACACACTCATATACGCACACACACACACACACACGTTACTGAGGGTCTTTTCTTCTACAGGAAATGGATAATCCTCCCACACGTTAACGCTGCAACACGAGTGTTTAAAGTTCGTTATCAACGTGATCGTCTTTCTTTTTTACAAGCCGCCGGGCACAGGCAAAGCCACGCCCCCTCACACGTGACATCATCTTACAGGTGTCCACCACCTTATGACGATAAATATTCAACCAGTTATGGAATAATTAGGCTTTGAATTTATCATGTCTCTTATCTCGTTGCGAAACGTCGCCCGTCACAGTTTCTTCCTGCTTCCGGTTGCTGAGTCATGCTAATCGCACTGAGCATCTGCAAAGATGTAGGAGTGTAGAGATGAGCCGGACTTCCTGCTTCCATACGTACCTCCGTATCCCTGCCCATTGTACGGAATACCGACACACTGGGAGGAGTCGCAGTATCCGGGCGGTCCCGGAGGGCCCCGCACTCCGGCGTAGCCCGGGCGTCCAGGGGGGCCCCGCGGTCCATCGGAGCCCGGGGGTCCCGCAGGTCCTGTCCTGCTCTCCCCTGGAGGACCTGAGAGGAAAGGAAGGAGTTAAAGACGTCTCCGTTTGAAACGCAACACGTTGAGACGGGACTTGGTGCAGACTCTACTCTGATTGGCCGAAGTGATTTCTGGAATAATTACGAAGTAATTCTGGATAAATGCAATGTTATTTCTGAATAAATACGAAGTAATTCTGGTTAAATGCAAAGTTATTTCTGGATAAATATGATGTTATTTCTGGAATTAATACGATGTTATTTCTGGAATAAAGACAATGTTATTTCTGGATAAAGCCGAAGCTATTTCTAGATAAATACAAAGTTATTTCAGGATAAATACGATGTTATTTCTAGAATAAATATGATGTTATTTCTGAATAAATACGATGTTATTTCTGAATAAATACGAAGTAATTCTGGTTAAATGCAAAGTTATTTCTGGATAAATACGATGTTATTTCTGGAATAAATATGATGTTATTTCTGAATAAATACGATGTTATTTCTGGAATAAATATGATGTTATTTCTGAATAAATATGATGTTATTTCTGGAATAAATGCAAAGTTATTTCTGGATAAAAATGAGGTTATTTCTGGAATAAATATGATGTTATTTCTGAATAAATACGATGTTATTTCTGGAAAAAATATGAAGTTATTTCTGTAATAAATATGAAGTTATTTCTGAATAAATACAATGTTATTTCTGGAATAAATATGAAGTTATTTCTGAATAAATACAGTGTTATTTCTGGAATAAATATGAAGTTATTTCTGGAATAAATACGAATTTATTTCTGATAAATACAATATTATTTCTGGATATATACAAAGATATTTCTGGCTAAATACGAAGTGATTTCTGGAATAAATATGAAGTTATTTCTGGAATAAATATGAAGTTATTTCTGGAATAAATATGAAGTTGTTTCTGGAATAAATAGGAAGTAATTTCTGGGATAAATACGAAGTGCGATATGAAGATGAATGAAACTTTTTTGGTGCTATACGGAGAGAACGATGTTAAACATTCCTGCGTGGTAACTTTACTTTCGTAAATCTAGTCCGTCCACACACCTGCAGGTCCTCTCGGTCCTTTCTGGCCGACTCCTTCGGGTCCTCGATCGCCCTTTTCTCCTGCGGGTCCTGAAGGGAGCAGAGAGACGGTGAGTTCAGGGACCTGCTTCTGGTTTACTGGTTTAGACAAAACATCGTACCTCTCTCTCCTTGCTGGCCAGGTAAACCGGGACTTCCGGGGAACCCGTTCCTTCCCGCCTGGCCCGGTTCCCCGCGGGGTCCCTGCCTGCCGGGAGTCCCGGGAGGCCCCGGAGGGCCCGGGTTGTTGCTGCGGTACATGCCATTGGGGATGTGGTTCAGTAAAGTGTTGACGCGATTCATTTGATCTGAAAGAGGAGAAGATGGAGCGTTAGCGGGGGAGGGGGGCGTCAGACGAGGTGGGGGGGGGGGGGGGGCATGGCATCCAGACGCACCGTTGACGAGCTGCGAGCACACCTGGCGGGCGATGGACCGCATCATGTTCTGAGGGGCGAAGTCGCCCTGAGGACAGAGAGACAGCGTTAACACCGGGCCAGAACCAGTCTGGGCCAGTTTGGAACAGTTTGGACCAGTTTGGACCAGTCTGGACCAGTTTGGACCAGTTTGGACCAGTTTGGACCAGTTTGGACCAGTTTGAACCAGTCTGGACCAGTCTGGACCAGTCTGGACCAGTTTGGACCAGTTTGGACCAGTTTGGACCAGTCTGGACCAGTCTGGACCAGTGGATATCTACAAATGTGTCAGAAGGCGGTAAGCGCCGCTCTGCGAGGCGGGGTTAGCTGCTACATCTCCGAGGTAAAAGAGCAGAAGGTTTTAAAAGCAAACAGGATAAAAAACAAAGTTTTTTCCTTATTTGAAAACAATAAAAAATCCAAACAGAGAAATGTTGTTTTGTAAAGTTGTGTTTTTGTTAGATGCTGCATTTCGTGTCGTTGTTTTGTATCAGAAAGTGTACGTTGTTTCCTCACCCGCTCTCCTTTGTCTCCTTTGGGGCCGACAGAACCCTGAAAGCAGAGAAACAAACGTTTGAGACGGTTCCACGCCGCCATGAAGCCACGATCGGTGCCGCGCTCCGTGCCGGGGGACACTCACCGGGGGGCCCGAGTCTCCGGGGTTGCCTGATTTTCCTGTCGGACCCGGTATTCCAGGAGATCCTGGCGGCCCCTGAGTGGAGAAACAGCACCATGCTGCCCTTTAGCAAGGCATTCTGGAGCTCCCAGCTCTACAGTCAAAGCATCAAACTCACCATGGGTCCCGCTGGTCCCCGGGGTCCGACCGGTCCTTCCTTCCCTGGGGGGCCCTGGAACACAAGATCAGTCCTGAAACCCTGAACGGTTCGCGGAGGAAGACTCGCCGAGATCGCTGTGTGAACTCACCCTGACTCCCGCCGGTCCCATCGGTCCGGCAGCTCCGGCTGGTCCCGGGGAGCCCTGCAGAGACCGGAAACCACCAGCGTTACCATTGTTACCGAGCGCGGAGAAGCGTGAACCTGCTGGTTCTCCAGCATCTTCTTCTGCAGGAACCATCCTCCTCCGCGACCAAAGAGTTCCCTTCACCAGGGGAACTCAGAGACCAGATCTGCATCGGATCCAGCTGCTTCCATCGCAGACCATGCAGGATCATCTGCTGCTCCAGGTCTGCAGGACCGTTTGGACCCCACACACACATGGTTCTGGTCCCTGACCCGGTCTCTGATCTCTGATGGGGTCTCTGATCGGGTCTGATCCGGTTCTGTGAGGCCCAGCGGAGGCGAAGCTTGGCGAGCCGCTCGTAAATCTGACATGAGGAGCTGCTCCGTATTTCATCTGATCCCTCAGAAAACTCAAGACTTGATCTTGGCTGCTTCCATGCTTCACTTTAATTTTAAAGTAATATTTAGAAAGCTTAGCCCCCCCCCATCCACCAACACACACAGACCCCCCCACCCCCCCCCCCGGCCGGGAGCCAGAGTGAATTATCTCCGTTTCCTGCCTCCGACTCACCTTCTGTCCGGGCATGCCAGAGTCTCCGGCGTCTCCCTTAGGTCCAGGACGGCCCTGAAAGCAGAGACACGGACATGAGTGATGAATGATGGGACGGACCTGGACCAGGTCCAGACCTGCAGGACCGGGTCCGGACCTGCAGGACCGGGTCCAGACCTACAGGACCGGGTCCAGACCTACAGGACCGGGTCCAGACCTACAGGACCGGGTCCAGACCTGCAGGATCGGGTCCGGACCTGCAGGACCGGGTCCGGACCTGCAGGACCGGGTCCATGTTGGTCCGGATCAGAGGGATTAAACCCGCGACCTGAACCAGGAAACGGGTCAGAACTCCAGTTCTGGTCCTTCTGATGTCACTTCCTCCCAGCCCTCAGACATGTGTGGGGGTGTGTGCATGAGTGTGTAGGTGTGTGAGTGCATGTGTGCATCCGGACGTACAGCCTCTCCTGGGATGGACATCCCGCTGGGCCCCTGGGGGCCGGGCAGACCCATGGGCCCCGGCGCTCCGACGTCTCCTCGGGGGCCGACCGGTCCCTGTGAAGCCAGACGGGACGTTTAGAGACGGAACCGGGTCTCTGGACCAGGTCTGAGTTCAGTACTCACAGCAGGACCGGACTCTCCTCTTTCTCCTCGAGGACCTTTGCTGCCGGGGGCGCCCTGAGGGAGGACAGCCAATCAGGTTACAGAATGCAAGAGAGCCTCCGTCCATCCATCATGGTAAATGGACTGTACTTATAGAGCCCTTTTCTAGTCATGTGACCACTCAAAGCACTTTAACGTCACATTCACACATTCACACAGCACCTATATGGAATCATTCTGTTCGTGTGGTTTTCGGGATTTTCCGACATCGTATTTCCGTCTTCGTGCCGACTCGACCGCTAACGTTAACCTGACACGAACGCTGGGAGGAAGCTGGTCCGTTTAACGGGTCCGACCGAAGGTCTGGTCACAGATTACAGGTTTATCCATAGGAGGAATTAGGTGCGATCTGCATACCAGTGTGTGGGACATTTCCAGAAGGAATCCCTGTACATCAGACCTGTGAGCGTATTGTGAGATGGACGGGTGAGGAGCGGGCCAACATTCCCGTTATTGTCCGTGGAGCGTTTTCCACTCGGAGCTGCTCTCTGAGGTTATTTATCACCTGAAACTCGTACCACGGAGAATTCTGCGCCCTGAAGAACATTAACCTCAGAAAACCTCCCAGCGATGGCTCGTAAAACCTTTTAAGAGAGAGGAGGGGAAAAGTCAGAGTGACAGCTGATGGATGAGCCTTCATCCTCCTCCTCCTCTTCTTCTCTGACCCTTTGACTTCTCAGATGTAAAGATACGTTTTTCTGTTTCTTCTGACCGAGCCGGCGGCGTCGCAGCCTTCGTCCCGACTCGCCGTTCATTTAGAGTTTTACTGCTCCGCCGGTTGGTTAAAAACAGGGTGATTGGGCCAGCAGGGGGCGCAGGGCAGCCCCTCTCAGCGCCCCCTGCTGGTCCCGTGGCTCCATGATATAAGCAGAAAACATGAGAGGCGGAAAAAGTACCGAGAACTAGTAAAAGTAAAAAAGTACTTGATTTAAAATGTAATTTTAGCAAAACTTACTTAGTTACTTTCTTCACTGACATCATGAAAGTGTATTTAGCTTAAGGAGGAAGGTTTTAACTGGACAATAATAAAAGGTGTGGTGTTACAGCGAACATCGCCGAACTGGATCGGGACCGACGATCCGTGATGTGGGTTGAAACGCCATTCACACTTTTTCCAACTGCTTTAAACTTGTACTCTGTAATGGAGAGTTTACAGTATAATAAAATAAACCTACTTGGGTCGAAATGTACTTGAGTAAAAGTAAAATTATTTATTTCAAAATCTACTTAGAAAATGATAAATTATTTACAAAAACTACTCAGTTACAGTAACTTGAGTAAATGTAATTCATTACTTTCCACCTCTGGTAAAAATCCCAGAGCTTCCAGCTTCTGCCTACGAGGGGAAACCAGTTGAATCTGGTGGATTCCAGTTAAAATGTGGAATATCAGGACTTTTCTTCCAAATGAAGCACTGACAGTAAAGAATGAACTGCTTTAAACTGGAATGACTGGGAGCTTAATATATGGAGTTTTGATGAACATCAATGGGACAGTTTTGGCCATGAAAGTCCAGAGAGGGAGGATCTGATACAACAGAAAAATACAAACCAATCAGATTAATTTTGCTGCTGATCTTTGAAGCCTCCAAGACTGTCCATTTACCAATATTTATTACACAGACAAACATTTTTATATAGTATATTTCAACTAGTTTTTAAATAGTTTTTAATGAGTACTTAATCATTCAAACATGCATTGAAAAGGTTAAAAGTCTTGAAGTGACTGAATGGATGGAAACGTAACGCAAATCTGAAGTTTAAGTGGTTTAAAGCAAAAAAGAGAAGCTGAAAAAAAATGTTTTTTGATTTTATGGCAGCTTTGGCCACAAAAGTCCCCAGGGGGCACGAAGCCCAAACTCAAAATGAGTTAATTGGTCCGAAGGTTCAAACAACTGGATTTTAATCCAACGGTGGAAAACCTGCCAGTCGTGAGGATCAACCAGCAGGTGGCGCCGTGTTCCACGCTGCTCCAGGATCATGTGACACTACAGCTAACAGGAAGTCTTGAGCAATCAGCTGATTCCAGACGGGGAAAGTAATGAACTGTAATTTAGTCATTTTTGTGAGAAATTGGTTATTTTCTAAGCAGTTCCTGAAATACGTAATTTACCTTTTACTCAAGTAGACATTTAGATGGGTTTTACTTTGGCTTGAGTAGAATTACAGCAGAGTAGAGATGCTTTAGCTCAATCACAGTTTTTTGGTGCTTTTTCTACCCAATGAGGAAGACGTTTTGTTATTTCAGGCCGAGTTGAAAACCAGGATCGATTCGCCACGATCGGCTCGGAGAGTTGGCCCGACGTTAACGGAGGAGAGACGTTCGTCCTGTACTGAAATGAGGATGAAACGGCCGTGCTCACCACTGGGCCCTGGGGACCCGGCTGGCCGGTGGCCTCCGACATGCAGGTGCAGGCGTTGGGGAGGGAGGGGCACTTCAGCTCGTCTCTCTGGGGAGGGATACAAACACACACATGCGAAAAAGGCACCAGAAGCAATCTGATTGGATGACCAGGATGACATCATCACTGGGTGTGTGGTGTGATGGCTTACCATGGAGGGCAGGTCGCAGCATCGGTCCCTGCTGGTCCAGGCCAGGCTGCAGACGATGTCAAACATCTGGAGCTGGAACTGTGGAGGGAAGAAGACATGGAGGTGGTGGTTGTGTCATGTGATTGGCTGCAGGGTGTAACTGGCCTCTGATTGGCTGCAGGGTGTACAGCAATGGCCAAAAGTTTTGAGAATGACACAAGTTTTGGTTTTCTGCTTCAGTGTTTTTAGATCTTTTGTCAGATGTTACTATAATTTACTGAAGTATAATTATAAGCGTTTCATAAGGTTTAAAGGCTTTTATTGACAATTATATCAGGTTTTTGCAATATTTGCAGTGTTGATCCTTCTTTTCAATTCGCCCAGACATGCTATCAAATAACTTCTGGGCCACATCCTGACTGACGGCAGCCTGTTCTTGCTAATCAATGGTTGGTGTTTGTCTGAATTTGTGTGTTTTTTCTGTCCACCTGCCTCTTGAGGATCGATCACAAGTTCTCAATGGGATCAGGATCTGAGGAGTTTCCTGGCCATGGACCCAAAATTTTGATGTTGGTTGGAAAACTTTCACTTCCAAGTCAAACAAAAGCTTACATTTGTAGAAGTGTACACACTATGTTTG
>JBAJHY010000023.1:19733968-19744464 GCA_037177095.1 Craterocephalus marjoriae | reverse complement strand
CTCTAACACACAAATGAAAGAAGTTGAAAATGAAATCAAACACGGATTTGTCTGCAGGCTGAGCTCAGTTTTTCCAGTTTCTAATTGTTTTGATATCTTTTGGGATGAAACGTGTTTTCAGACAGTCTGAGGCAGAAATATGTCTCATAAAAACTCTGTTTTGATTGAAAAGTCTTGAACAGATTAATTAATGGACAAATTGATTGAGTTTTATCAAATGAGTCATGTTAGTTTGTTCTTTAACACATCAGCAAATCTTCAGGAGTTTGGTGTTTTTTGAAGTCTAAGTCCGGTTTCTATGCTTCCCTTCCTGGGAAAGAAACTTTAAATGTTGCAGGTTGGGACGTTTGTGAGACGGCTTTGCTGAAAGCTTGAAACACAAATGTCCAGATTTAAAAACATAGTTAATGAACGTCTGCAGAGAATAGAAGCCGGCTCTGTGCTGCTGTTATCTGCCCGGCGACACACTCCTCCACTCTTACTGCGGAAAATTGGAATTTTTTTCTTTGTAATTTAATGAGCTCTGAACATTTGATTCTCTCCTGCTATGTGGAACAGGCAGGCAGAGCCAATAAAAAAATAGGCTTTTATGTGGAACGGCTCTGTCCCGGCGTGACTGAAGGGTTGTTATCTGTCTTCTCGCCCTGCTCTGCAGATGGTTTGTTCTACCGGGCCTCCTTCCTGGTGGAGTCGGAGCTGAGCCGGCAGGCCGTGGAGCAAGCAGTGGCTCACTGGGTAAGATCTGCTCTGTTTCATCCCCGACCCCAGAGTTCAGTCAGTCCGATGCCGCGTAAATTCAGGGCAAGCGTCGGTGACACTTATATCAATAATGATACTGTGTGATGTGAAATTTCACAATCATTAAATGATTTCTCCTTTAATTATTTATCATAGTTCTGATCTGAACTCTTTTTATTGATAAACTTAGCAGCAGAAGAAAGAAAATTGAATCTGAAAATGTTTCTTTTTAAATAATAAAAAATAACATCAACAGTTTTACACCATTTTTAAATATTTCCATTTTTCCCTTTTCAACACTCAACTCTGCAAATTAGTTCAACAGCTAACGAAGTAAAACATCTTCCTCGTGGATCATTAGATCCGTTGGATGACATGTTACGTGAATGTAAGACTCCTAAAACGAACATGAACTGTACAGTGCATACAGTGAAGAGTAGGAGCCCTTTGCTGTTTCCAGCCTGTCCACTGGATGGCAGTATTTGTCTGACATTCAGAGTCTTCTTTTCCACTGAGGAGCAGAGAATATGAATGGACGTGTAAAAAGCAGTCAGCCTGCATCCATCCAGCAGCCTGCGGCCCGGAGAGGCCGACCCCGGATGCTCATGGGCTTTACCACTAACATAACATCTGTTTCCTTCTGCAGCTTAACCAAACGTTTGAGAACTGGACCCATGCAGTGAAGAGCATCAGGTAACTTCCTGATGTTTGCTGTTCATGATGATGGCAGGAGATCCACCTCATCCTCCACTGGGACTTTGTTCTTTTTACACTTTGTAAAAGGTCCACATAAACATTTCAGATTTCATAAACTGTAATTTTCTCTTGAGTTTTACTGGGGTTGGACATGAAGGGGTTAAAGGTGGAAATGATCATGAAATGGAATGTGTGAAAGTCGTCTCCCTCCTGAACATGTCTTCCTGTCTGCAGCGTCCATCCAGATGGAGCCGAACAGAACCCCGGCAGGTAAACGGACCCCGTCAGAACCTTGTCAGGTTGGAGTCTGGGTCCAGTCCTGCTTCATGATCCATGTTTTACCTGCAGGTTCACCTGCCAGGTGCTGCTGCTCGTCCCCAACGAGAGTCTGGACAAGGCCAACGTGTCCCTGCAGCTGTCCAGCAGCACCGGTCTCACCGGTGCCGGTCTGCAGGTCCAGCCCGCCTCCATAGAGGTCCAGTTAGTGGGTAAGTAAGCCATTCCCACGTTGATCCGGACCAGGAAACCTCCAGCTCCTACAGACGTGCTTGTTTCCTCCGGCAGAGAACTGCGAGGAGGACAGTCTGCTCCACTACCGCTGGCCGGAGACCAGACCCGGAGTCTCGCAGGTCCTGCCCTGCTTCCCCAACAAGGACCAGAGCGCGTCCAGAACCTGGTAACCCGGCACTTCTAGATCCAACGAGACCTCGCTGCTTCTGCCCTAACCCCCGCTGTCCTCTCCCAGCACCATAGATCCACTCACCCTGGCCTCCTACTGGTCCGCTGCAAACTTCACCAGCTGCACCATCACCGCAGGTACGTCCCACACCGATGGACTCCGCCCGACTCTCGGCCCGGATCCGCCCGACTCTCGGCCGGGATCCGCCCGACTCTCGGCTCGGATCCGCCCGACTCTCGGCTCGGATCCGCCCGACTCTCGGCTCGGATCCGCCCGACTCTCGGCCCGGAGCCGCCCGACTCTCGGCCCGGATCCGCCCGACTCTCGGCCCGGATCCGCCCGACTCTCGGCTCGGGTCCAGCTGCACAGAAACCGCCTCTGATCTCAGGAAGTTCTTTCTCTGAGCAGAAAACGCAGCTGGTGTTGCCGAGCAACTGGCCAACTTCAGCAGGAACAGCCTGTCGGAGGATGAGGTAGGCACGGCGATGGGGCGGCGGCTGATTGGCCGGGACGGGCCAATGGGCTGACTCTCCTCCGTCTCGCCGCAGGTGTCTCAGGTGGTGGCGAAGGTCCAGGAGCTGGTCAGCGTGGCCAAGATCGACTCATCCGTCGCCGAGACCGTCATCAACATCATCTCCAACGTCATGGTCGCCACGGAGACGGCGCCGGGCAACACCTCCAGAAGGTACGCTGGGTCATCTGGTCGGGTTCAGCTGGGGTCACATCCGCTCTGCTTCCTCACTTTCACCGTATTCTTCACCGTCTTTCTATTCCACCCCATCCTCCTCTTCCTCAGAGCGCTGCGGGCTGTGGAGGACCTGACCCGGAAGGTGGAGTTTGAGGGCCCCTCCATCAACATCAGCTCCAGGCACCTGGCCCTGGGCATCCTGGCCATGAACACCAGCACCTTCAATGGGACGTCCTTCAGCGCCATCATCCCTCCCAACGCCAGCGACCCCAAGGTGCCCCGCCGTACAGGGACTCCTTCCTTTTAGGCCGCCGCCCCCTGTGCTCCTCTCTGACTCCGGCCCCTGTCCTCCTGTCCGGCAGGTGGAGTTCGAGATGACGGACAGCCCGCTGGCCCAGGTGCTGCTGCCCGGATCCCTGCTGTCCGGCCTCACTCTCAGCCAATCAGAGCGCTCCTCTCTGACCAGGATCAACTTCGTCTTCTTCAGCAGCACCAACCTGTTCAAGGTGGGAGGTGATGAAGATGAGTGAAGATGTTGATGATGAGGGAGGATGATGATGATGATGACTTAGGATGAGTGATGACGAGTGAAGATGATGATAATTTGTGAGGATCATGAAGATAAAGAGGATGGTGATTATGATGATGAAGGTGTGTGTCCTCCAGAAAGAGCAGAGCAGTCTGTCTCTGAACAGCTACGTAGTCGCCAGCAGCGTTTCCAACTTCTCCATCACCGACCTGAAAGATCCAGTAAGGATCGAGATCACTCACCTGTCTGACCAGGTACGGTGTGTGTGTGTGTTTGTCTGTGTGTGTGTGGTGTGCATGTGTGTGTGTGGGATGGAATTTTACCTGAAGTAGTAATAATGATGATAACAATAATAATGATGATGATGATAGTGAAATATATATATATATATATATGCATGCATGTATGTTTTTTTAACCGTTGTAATAATTGTTATTTTCTCAGATTTTACTTGAAAAACGTTTTTTTATCATAATAAAACCAATTTTATAGGTATATAAAGAAGTATATTTGTGCTTCTAAAATGGGTGGGCTGGGTGATGGGGGGGGGGGCGATGGGGGGATTACGGGGGGGTTGTGTTGGGTGCTGAACCCTGCCTGAGCTTCTCCTGCTTCCTGTTTTCCCGGCAGACGTCTTCCAGCCGGCTGTGCGTGTTCTGGGACTTCAGCATGAACAGTGAGTTTGTCCTCATAACTCAGCATCTCCTTTTCATAAAGCTGTCCCATCTGCCGGGAGCCGACTTTTAATCTGGAGACGAACACCAGTCCTCCCAGTCTGAGCCGGTGTGATGTAATGTCTCTGTGTGGCCACCAGGTGGAGACGGAGGCTGGAACCCCACAGGCTGCAGCGTGTCCAACGACTCCAACAGCAACCGGACCGTCTGCCTCTGCAACCACCTCACACACTTCGGCATCCTCATGGTGAGACCGGCTCTGCAGGTCCGACCGGCCCCTGATGGCCCGACTCGTCTGATCCTCCTTCTCTCTGCAGGACGTGTCTCAGACCTCGTCCCGAATCAGTCCGGTCAACAAAAAGATCCTGAGCTTCCTGTCCTACATCGGCTGCGGTGTCTCCGCCGTCTGCTCCGCCGCCACGCTGCTCACCTACATCGCCTTCGAGTGAGTCCGATAAAGCGATACTCTGCAAGTTTAAATAAAATCTGAAGAATCTCGGCTTTTCAACAGCATATTGCATGTGTAGGCAGTAAAAAATACGTGTTTATTTCTCATGTCTCACCCAACGGACAGCTGGGTTCAACTATTCCAATACTAATGGAATAAGGAACATCAGACAATGTTCGTTTTAAAGATGTCTGCAGTAAATGAGAAAAGACTGAAACAGAATCCAGTAAAGGCAGAAATTCCCTGTAGATGGGTTGACTGGACCTAAAACGAGTATTGGGGAGTCAGGACGGAGAGGAAACTTGTGGATTTCAGTGTTTAGGCTTCGTGAAGCGATGAAAAGATTAGGAGAGTTGATGTTGGTGAGGGTGAGGTTGAGGCTGAGGAAAGCGATGTGTCATCATTTACTGAGTAGAGAAAACCACAGGCAGGATCCAGACGCATGTTGAAGCTGGACGGAGGCGGAATTTTAAATCCTGGACCAGGAAGGGTGAGAGAAACTGGAGGAGCTCTCAGCTGCTGCGTGTGGCCGAGCTTCACACACGGTTGTCGACATAAATCCCACCTCGGCTCTCGTTTTCCCTCAGAAAACTGCGGCGGGACTACCCGTCTAAGATCCTGATGAACCTCAGCACGTCGTTGCTGTTCCTCAACATGGTGTTCCTGCTGGACGGCTGGCTGGCCAGCGTGGTCAGCAGCGACGGGCTCTGCTTGTCCGCCGCCGTCCTCCTGCACTACTTCCTGCTCACCTCCTTCACCTGGATGGGGCTGGAGTCCGTCCACATGTACATCGCTCTGGTCAAGGTCTTCAACACCTACATCCGCAGATACATCCTGAAGTTCTGCATCGTGGGATGGGGTGAGTGGCTGAAGCCATGCATCCGGGTTCATGCATCCATGTGGGTGATGTCACCTGTAAATCTGAGCCGATCACCAGGTGATTCACGGGGAAATATTTGTATAAGGGTTCCCCCCAAAATAGTTTTCAAGGTTCTTGCTCATGAAGATTATGAATTGTTTTAAAATGTCCAAGAATCGATTTTTCTAAAAGACTTAAAAGTTATGTGCTTCACTACTTTGAAAGCTACTTCTAAATGACAAATAGATGTTAAACTCTGCAGCTTTTAAACCATTTTGGGATGAAAAATAATCTGTTTTCTTTCAACTAATGAATCAATCCCTCAGAGCTGTTTCTGGATTATAGAGGAACAAAGTTGATTAGCAAGATTTGTTACTGAAAGAGAACTGAATGTGAAATGAGATTAGTTTGAATTGAGAATCGATACTGAATCAAATCGTGAGGTTCTGTAACATTCTCATTCCTAGCTTTCATGCACAGTGTATCTGCAGTCACCCACCGCCTCCAGCAGAGGGCCATCGTTTCAAACCTTCTTTCCCTTCCAAATTGAATTAAAATATGTTGCAATTCTCGTGTGATGAGTCCGAGCTGCGGCAAAGTCGCTGCGCTCGAGGTGAGGATGGCAGGCGAGAAGCGCTGCGTCACCGATCCTCAGCGCTTGCTCAGCGCTGCCGTTTGTGGAGGGTCCATGGGGTAAGTTTTAAAGATGAAGCTGGATCTGTTAGCTGGATTCATTATTTTATTCTAAAAAGAAGACAACCTGTGTTACATTCTTTTGTCATCACTGAAACTGCCTCACCATGTGATCATCAAGTGCAAACACATGGTTTTGGAAGATTCCCACATGGGATTCTCACATTGTATACATTTCTGGACAGGGTGATTCTGAATGGGGCAAGGTCAGAGTCCAGCAGCTCAGGATGGGTGATACATATATTTTTCATGTTTATATGATACCCTTAGGTTCTGGTACACACTCCGGCTTCGTATGCAGTTTTATTGCTTAAAAACAAATATGTTTTATCAGCAGAGTGGTATAAAAAAAGTATTGATTCTGGTTCTTTGGCTGGATTCAAAGTATCGACTCAGACGTTCTGATGCATCCATCTGGTGCTAACCTCGGGGTTGTGTTCTGTTCCAGGTCTCCCTGCGGTTCTGGTCGGGATCGTCGTCGCAGTGAATAAGAATTATTACGGTGTTCTGGATGACGGAGCAGACGAGTCAGCGAAGATGTAAGTGACCAGAGAAGCAAGCGAGTCCTGATCAGTCTGCAAACATGGCAGGAGTTAGTTCTTTTAGAGGCTGGATTGATTGTGAAGCAGGAAGTCTTTCTGTCATGTGACCAGACAGGCTGCGTGTCCTCCTCAGGTGTTGGATCAAAGAAAGGAGCGTGTTCTACACCACCTGCGTGGGTTACTTCTGCCTGGTGTTCCTGCTCAACGTGGCCATGTTCGTGGTGGTGATGATGCAGATCTGCGGCCGGAACGGCAAACGCAGCAACCGAACGCTGCGGGACGAGGTCCGTTAACTCATCGCATCCTATCGGCGTTCCTCAGCCGCCCGACATTATCTCCTGGAAGTAGTTTGTGACTGGCAGTAAGAGAGAAAGGAACGGTTTAATCAGGAAGTTTTAATTTTGCTTTAGGTGATAATGTGGACGGGGTTAGGGTTAGGGTTAGGGTTAGTGGACCAGTCCGTTTGGTTCCTACACTCCCCCAACGGGTGACTTGTGCACAATCTGCGAATAAAAAAGGGGAAAATATGAGGCAGGCATGAGAGACATGTGGACACATTAACAAAGTAAATTCTCTGCCTGACTCTTTAACCTTCCGCTTCTAAAATGCTTTGGAGTCCATCTCCTGTGTTGGTCAATGGTAAAGTTTAAAAACATGACTATGGTCATTATTTTGCAGCTTTGTGCGTCTCCTCAGTTGGGGCACTGATCAGAAAATACAGTTTTATTACAGAAGAAATGACAAAGTAAGTCTTAAAACGACTAAATTTATTCCTTTCATGTTCATACACATGAACTTATTTTTATTTGAATTTAGCACAAATATAAACACACTGAAAATCGATGCCAGCAGGCTGCACCTTGTGCAAGGACTCCTTTCCCAACTAAAAGCTCTCATCACTTCAAGCCCACTTTTTATTAAAACATGTTTGGAGATATTTGAAAAAAGAATGACCTGCTTCCTGCAGGTCCTCCGAAACCTGCGGAGCGTGGTGAGCCTGACCTTCCTGCTCGGCATGACGTGGGGCTTCGCTCTGTTTGCCTGGGGCCCCGTCTACCTGGCCTTCACGTACCTGTTCACCATCTTCAACTCTCTGCAAGGTGCGCTGACTCGCCAACACGCAGGAATCCTTCCGTTAAATTACAGGAAAATTCTTCGTCTGCAGGATTTATTTCTGCTTGTTGTGATTGTTTTTCACTTCCTTTCTTTAAAAAAACACCTGATTCAAACTGTGATATAACAACTTGGTCTTCACCATGTTCATGGACTAGCTGCACTGAGGAGCTGCTGTATGATTGGCTGGTTAGATATTTGTGTTAGCTAGCAGGTGACAGCAGGGACATGTTGCTGCCAGATCAGGGTGGTCTCTGTTCTACATGGTCAACCCACCACTATGATAACATCATTTATCACAGTTTTATCACTTCCACGTTGCTAAGAGACCTCAGAAGGATGGCAAAGCCACTTCCTGTTAAACTTTCCACCAATCATAGAGCTTAAATTGACGGTACTATTTAATAAATTGTATTTCTGACCTGAAAACGCAGCACCTGGCCTGGGGTTTTACAGGTTAATGAAACTGTCAGAGTTTTAAAGCGGCGGTCCTTCTCTCCTCAGGTCTCTTCATCTTCATCTTCCACTGCGCTCTGAAGGAAAACGTGCAGAAGCAGTGGAGGCGCTATCTCTGCTGTGGCCCCTACAGGCTGTCGGACAACTCAGGTATGTCTACCAGTCCTCCTCTCAGATCCGTCTGCTGGGCAGCCGCCAGATTCCCACCACTGCGGGATGAAAAACCACTTTATTAAAATCCAGACGTTAAGTCAGCCCAGCTTAAAGCTAATAAAAGAAGCTAAAACCTGAAGGATGCTGTTCTGCTCCACATCAGTCGGAGCGCCTCCGCTCTGCAGCTCTACCCTCTGAACACCTCAGAAATGTTGAATCCGCCTTAAAACCAGATGATGCTGAGAGGAATGACGATTTCATGCTCAGGCATGTGTTGCTTGCTCATCGCGGATGGAAAAGCCGGTCCAGAGTAAAATAAACTGTTAAGGAAAAGAAAAAAAAAAAATCAAAATTTACCAGCGTAATTCTTTCACACTTTAATGCATGAATCCACACGAATCCTCCTTATTTATGAAGAGAGACAATTTTCAAGCCTTAGAGGCTCCTGCAGGACCCGTTTTTTTCTTTTTTTTCTGTAAAAAGTTCATCTGTGTCTTTTTGTTCAACTTTAATGTTTGCTACAGCTTTACTCTCTGAACTCCCTGAACTTTCTCCATCCATTTTTACCACTCAGCATCTCCATTACTACAGGCGTTCTGCTGCATGCAGTTTTAGTGGTGTCGCAGTGAAAAGTTCCCCATTAAAACTGTTTCCCACTCCACCATGTTTCATTGTAACCAGCATGTGATATAAGACAAATTCATGTCATAAGAAGAATAACGACCAGTCTAAGTGAACTTGTTACCGCCCAGCCCTGCTGTGAAGCGTGTAGCCCATCACCGTGACATGTGGCCTGTTCCTTACAGTCGAGAGCTCCACCCAGATCAAATTCTGTCTTACACCATTGTGTTCTCCTTGTGTTGCTCTTAAATGTTAAGAGTCATATAAAGTAAGAAAATGAGACTAGGTTTGCTGTGAGCGATGCATCCAGTATCATGAAAACATAATGAAAACACGCTCTTTCAGTAAGATGGTTTCCCCCTGCAGGGAGTTCTTAGACTCGGCTGATCTGTCTCATCTATTGTGAAACCACAATCGCCACGTGGTGCCTCACCTTCTGGCTCTGCCTGTTTTCAATCTGCTGAATCTGAAAGCTTCAGCTGCGAAGTGAGAGACAGTGATGCTCTCAGTGTCAGAGTTCTTAGCCTGAAAAACACTGCGGTGTGCCAGAGTATGGGCAACAGTGGTCTTTGTTTTCATTTTGTCTGGATTTTGTTTTGTCTGTGCCGTCATTTTGTCTACTTTTTTGCTTACGTTTGATGTTGTGTGGTTGGGCGACGGTCACTGCTCGCTGAGGCACCTGCCACAACCTGCCAACAGTTCATCTGCTCTCCAGCTTGGCTCCCTGTCATCGAGGGTCATGCCACCCTGGAGACGCCGACACACCCTGGTGGAGCACACATTGCCAGAGAGGTCATATGAGGCCAAAAACACACAGCCTGACAGTGTGGATTACAGCGTAGGTCGCTACATTTGTTGATCCTGGTAATCCCTCGTGGCAGCAGCTCTCATGTGGCGGAACTGTCTAAACATTTCGAAAAGGCACGCGGTCACAGCACATCATCTACTGTACAAATTGACATTTCCACGGTGAGTGATGGCCCATCTCGTTCCCAGACCTCTGAATGCACAACTAAACATGTCCGTGTCACCACCGTTGCTGTTTTTCCAAGTTCATTTCCTGCATAACAGAGCAGCTTTGCTCTGGTCACAATGTTTCTAAACATGCCCACGGCCCTGTTTTCCCGCAATTTCCACTTATTCATTTATTTTAGTGAGCAGAGCCAGGTTCGTGTCATCAGATGCACCAGCAAGGTCTGTTTCTATCAGAGCTGAGATCAAAACAAGGATTTTCTTTGATGAGATTTCATCTAACATTTGCTACATTTAAAGGCATATCCGAAACACCTCATTTAACATTAGTGATCAATGCGATGGTGAAAGAGTTTGAAGAAAATCCAGTTCAAGCCGCACACCTAACTCCTGTAACAGAGTGAAACCGTTGCTCCGCTGCATACTTCTGTTTTTGTGCTGTGATGTTCTGAAATACTTGTTTATGTGACAGTGTGATGGCGTCTTACCCGGAGCGATTCTCACTGGAAAGACATTTTGTTTTGGGTGTGGCTCCTCCAAGCTGACATGCATTAACAATATGCCCTGATGGAATTTGACTGACAGAGTGAAACTGTCAGGGTGAAGTCCTGAAGCCTTTGCCAAGACAAAGTTAC